>JAVQJL010044045.1:0-31516 GCA_036024295.1 Nannoperca obscura | reverse complement strand
TGAGAGGGCGCGCGCTGGTTTTTTTTTTTTTTTTTGTGTGTTTTTTTTTCTCTCTCTCTCTCTCTCTCTCTCTCTCTCTCTCTCTCTCTCTCTCTCTCTCTCTCTCTCTCTCTCTCTCTCTCTCTCCTTCCTTCTCATACTCCACATTCACACATTTTTCTCAGCTTGTGTGTGACCCATCTGTCAGTCAAGTGTGAGCCCAAAGGGGGGAGGCCTCCCTTCAATTACAGAAATGGAATCAGATATGAGCCGCTATAAGGGAGGATCGAGATTAGCAGCCCAATGATTCTTTGAGTAGCGAGATGGAGCGTGATGGATTGAGGGGGGAGGTAAGGGGCATGTGGGAGGAGACGAAAGAAGCAAAAAGAAAAGGTGAGTGAAAATGCAGAGGAGAGGGCGAGAGGCGTGTGATAGAAGCGAATATATGAAAGAAGAGAAGAAACAGGGAGAGGTGGAAGGAAAGGAGCAGGAGCGAAGGTGAGAGGAAATAAAGGAGGAAGGAAGAGAAGCGGAGAGGGAGGGACTGGAGGAGAAAGATGAGGGAAAGAAAGATTAGCTAATACATTAAAAGTCAGAAGAGCGGGAACAGAAGAGGGACAATGGTCTAGGAGAAGTGGTGAAGGGCCATTTTAGATATAAAGAAGGAGAGAGGGAGAAGAGGGGTTTGAAAGGAGCTGAAGAGGAGGGAGGACAGAACATTGACAGACTATGTGCTAAAAGGTTTGAATGTAGTTTTGACATTGCTTTCTGATCCCAATTCAGTTTTTGCAGAGAGGACCTTATGCAAACTCAAATGTACAAATGTACCTCACTGTAAATAAACCAATCTGGTAGTTTTGCCCCATAAACTTGAAAAAGTGTTCTTACAATCATTTTTCAGTGCCCACCACAGCTTTTTAGATTGATTTGATTCCCTCCAGACATTCACTGTCTCAGAATACGTTAGTACATTATAAACTTTCAACTTTCAGAGACGTAATACAGCCTCAGAATAGAAATCAATCACAGTGAAAGATTTGTCTTTGTCATTTTTGTAAAAGTCTTTTCTGAGATTCTGTTTCCCCGTTCATGTGGACAATCAAACACTGCCATTTGGTGACTCCAGCTGATTCAGAATCAATTCTTAATTCAATGCACAGAGAAGGTATTCTCTCACTTCATGCCAGATCATTCACTTGTGTTTTTAGTCAGCTGAAATGCAATATGAAACATAACTGCTCTGTATTAAGCTAAATGGTCTTGATGAAGGTCACTGTTAAACAGAGGAAAAGCAGAGAAAAGTGTGTGGGAGTACGCCGCTTTATTATTTGAAAAGGTTAACTGCATTCATTTGAAAGCATGTTGCCTGAGTGAGAATAATGTAATCAGTGGATAATTTACTGACCAACAACACTGGATAAATGTTTTTTGTAAAACAAGTTTTTTTTGTGTGTGTTCCAGATTAAGTGGTTAAAAAAAAGAAAAGCGGAGCGCTCCACTGTGGTGCCATTATGTTATCTCTGCAGCGGTGGATAACCCATGGTTTTTTTTTGGCAATTGCTTTACAATGGAACAGGATGGTGCTAACTTAACTAAACCTGAGTTTAAGGCGTGTACATACAAGTTTGGAAGCCAATGGTGGTCCAATATGTAACTTGAAACTTGACGCCTCCAGCACACATGAGAATGGACCTTTCAGTGAAGTACAAGACATCTTGTTCCCAGAAGATAAACTTTTCAAATTGAAAAATGTATATATACAGTTGCATATAGATTCAGGATTTTTCAATAAGGGAGAAGGAGTAGATGTAATTTTAGCATTGTTTTAACCAGGTGATTCATTTTTTTTTTTAAACCACATCAGACTATTATTATTATTATTCAAAGCAGAGTTTAGTATTTTTATATAGCTCAAAATGTCTGGAAGGGATCTTAAATATTTTAATGCATGAAAAATAAAAACAAAAACAGAAATAATTGACTTTTCACAACATGCATGTTTCTGTATTGTTTGTCTCTTTAGGTCTGATTCCCAACTAAAATAGCTTCAGAAAGAATGCCTTTGAGCAGCAAAACATAGTGTTTCAAAGGAAAAATACATCTTTTAATTGTATCTTCTCAATTTGTAATAGTTAACAGATTCCAGCAATTTAGCCTTTTCTTTGTTCCTATTTTTCATCAGCCTGCCTCATCTTTTCCCCCTACAGTTAAAGACTTCCTACATCTCCCAAAATGCCGTCCTCAATCCCCAGAGTATGTGCCTCATCCACCTATTTGTTTAAAGTGAGATGAAAAGGAAAGCTGTAGCCTAACAACATTTCCAGTTGAGAAACAGTGGGGCTGGGTCCCTTATTCGAACTGCGACGTGTCTTGTGGCTGCACCGCATTCTGCTCCTGTCAGCGCTGCCTCTCCTGTGATGGATTCCTTCTCTCCTTGTTAACTTTGGGTGCAAAATGTTGACTTAAGAGATAATCCCTTTGTTCTTTGACCCTCAAGGACCGACACCAAGACGTCTTCTGTTCCCATTTTAGATAACTGAGCAATGTTCTGCAATCAAACACAGCTGTGCTGAAAATATCTACTGCCCCACTATCTGGGAATGATAAAAATAGCACAAACAAACAAAAAAGAAGCCAGGGTCCAGAACTCACAAGTGTTTATCACCATTTTCACTGATGTGCTTGAAGTGTGGCTTTCCTTTGACCTGTCCACTTGTCCACATCTGTTTTCTCTGTTTTCAGTTTCGCTGGCAATTATATAAACTGCTGCCATAATTATGCAACGTCTTCTTGCTTCCAGGGCACAAAGCAACGTGTAGCAAAAACAATCTTGATAATCTATTACTGTACAGTTCACACCTTGTCTAGCCAATCATTTTGGCATGCAAGAAAATGTATTTAAAAGTCTAATATTATTGTCTAATAAAGGGCACAAATGCAGAAAAAAAGCATCTGTTTTGACAGATATCTAGATGTGCACCTATAATGCCTGCCGTGACTGGGCTGAATTTTTAATCAAGTGAGGGCAGGGTACCTGTCTAGCATAACCAGGTTGACAGACACTCACACTGAAATCTCAATCTCAAATGACTTCAGGTTATGAAATAGTGATGCCCCTGCCAGTAACATATGGGCATGGTGAGTTAAATCCAAATCAGCTGCACTGGCAACTGAGCTCGCTGAATTTGGTGGCATGCATTGAACTGTGGAACAGCTTGATAAACAGCTTGTTTCTGTTTTACACCGCGTCCAGTTTGGTAGTGCAGTCAATAACACCTGTCAGATCTGCCTGCAGGACTGCTATTAGTTTAGTCACGTCGATCCTGGTGACATCTGGAAAAAAAATCATCATTGTGTTTGGATCACAAAGCGTTCACTGCCAACTCTGGATGCATCAGACTGTGACTCCGCCAGCAAGACTAAGGGAAGCCTCAAGATTCACTGTGGCGATGATGCACCCTCTCCAAACGCTGCTAGAATCAGAGCCAGCAGCAACCACCGGTACAATCAACACCTGTTTTTTATAACCAATAGCGCAACATCAAGCACACTGCCTATCTTGAACTGTAAAAAAACAAATCCCTCTGTTGTTCAGTTCGTCTCACAATTAAAGGTGTAAAGATAATAAGAGAACTTGACAGACACTCACCCACAGCCTTCAGGGAGGCGTACTTGTTGATATCCTTGTTTAGCTGCTGCTGCTGCTGCTGCTGCTGCTGCTGCTGCTGCTGTTGCTGCTGCTGTTGCTGCTGCTGTTCGTAGACATGAGCCAGCTGGCTGAAGGCAGGATACGGGTGCTGCGGGCCCATGTTTGAGCCGGGTCCCACGTTGTTGTGGATCTGTCCACCCTCTGTGGGCAAGGAAACATGACAGGACAAGGTTACAATGAGGTTTAGGAGCGTTGACAGTCTGATTGGCCAATGAGCCGCTCCTGAGGCACACTTGGGTGGTTAAATTATTTGCTAAAAGGCACCTTGAGAGGAAGATCCTTCATTCACATTTCCCAGCATCCACTTACATAACCTCCTCCGTTTTATGCTGTATGATCTGCTGCTTTAGAAATTATGTCCATGCTCCACACTTCTCAGGACACATTAACATCCTTCCATTCATGTCAGTACCATCAACTAATGGACTCTTGCCATCATTCTACAGCTGCAGCTTTTTGTATGTCATGCTGCCTAATACTCATTTGGACAGAATCCAGAGTGTATATGTACGCTGATAAGCTGCATCTGTCTATTACATGAGATTTTACCAGTAATTGTGCTGTGCATGCCAGCATATTTATGTCAGTATTAGAGCTGAAAGACTGTCCCAGAATACAAATTTCAGTACTTTACTACGCTTTATTTAACATTTATTATGCACATTTGAATTTTCAGCCTAAACAGAGAAGTCAAACTGCAAAAAAATTTATTTAATCTTATTAAATCACTGGAACTAACATTTAAAGTATAACTTCATGGGAATACTGGTATGTCTGTCTTTTCCTGGGATTCTCAGAATTTCTCACAATAATGGAAGGTTAAAAAAAACAAAAGTAAACTAAAAAACTGTAATTTTCTGTCAATCTGTCACATGAAGCCATTTCGGCATGTTGTTTTGGGCGTTTTAGGAACGGGACTTGGACATAGTTGAAACGTTTGGCCGATCTTCTGCACTCAATGCTCCAAATGTTAAATGCTCTGCAATCTGTCTTTCTGCTGTGAGTTGGAGATAAAAGTCTGCATATCTAGATGGAGCTACTTGCTACACCGCCTGCATAGTGAGTTTGTGCTCTGCTTCGTAATCTAAAAGATATTTCACCACACTGTTGGACTATAAACTGCTATTTACAACAGCTGTGTGGAACATGCTATATACTATTTGAACTATTAAATATTTTATAAGCTAATTAATTATATGTTACTTTTTGCTAATTATTTTAACTGTTTAAACATTACTTTAAACTACATATTTTAACCATTATCCATTTACTATTGATATCTATTAGGATGTGAAGTTGCCTGCTACAGATTTAAATCCTTGTTTGCCACCTGTTTATGGTTTTAGAAGGAACAGATGTTTTAAATAAATTACAATATCCTGGTTGCAAAATTTGCAAATTGTAATGTAATGTAATTCAATAGGTTTCAAAAGTTGTGTTGAATTTAGAAGTTTACTCTACATCATTATTGCAGCACACACAGCTTGAAATAATCCACTATAGCCATATTTGATCAGTAAATGGATCAGGCTTCCTCCCCAACTGCACCTAAAGCTGCACCTCCTCTGGAAGACGCAGAAACCAGATAGCAGGATAGCACATCCACGAATGTACAGATGCATATGAAGCAGCTCGACAGAGTTGTACGAGAGCCGCAGGGAAGTGTAGCAGAACCGCACAATCTGACTTTAAAGCACAGCCGAATGTTAAAATATGTGTGGGAATTCAGAGGACTCTCTCTTCAGCATTGTTCTCTCGCTGCGCTGAGCCTGACAGATAATTGCAAATTCCTGTTACTGAAGGCGAAGGTATCCCTGCTAAGTGAATACATTCTGTTAAAAGCCCCAATACTGCCACTTGAGAAGGGAGAAAAAAAAGTTAAGGGGCAGAGAGCGAAAGGAAGGAACGAAAAGTGAAACAGGAGAAAAGGGAGAGGGATGAGGATGCATGAAGAGAGTGAGAAAAAAAGTGTCTGGCAGAGAAACAAAGGAGCACAGAGGGGGTTAGACAAAGTCATTAAGGCAGAAAGCACAGGGAAAGAATATAGATGGACAATCTCAACACAGTCCTATAAATACAAATTCTTTCTCCCCTCTTTCTCCTTTCAGCCCTATTATAGGTGCTCATACAGATGGACTTTTGTTGCTCCACATAAGGGGAAGGGGAAGTTGTGTGGCCACAAGCTGAAGATATTGATTTCCTCCACCATTTTCTCCCTGTTTTATCTCAGCGGTGCATTGTTGAGCCACGAGGTGCGCTCAAAGCCAGCACAGTCCAACTGACAAGTGAAAGCAAGTTGTGATGTTACTAATTAATCACTTAGCCCTGGCAATGATTCACACCACACACATACACACACATGTACAAGGTAAAGAGAGCAGAGACAATTAAAGTGAGCGTCAGAGTGAGAGACAGCGTGAGGCCGTGTAGAAGAAAGAATGAGAGACAAGAATCTCGAATGTGATGAAATGTCACATGGTGCTTGGTGAAAAGGAAGAGATACGTGTGATGTAAGTTTATATGGACGACTGGCTCACTGAAGGCAACTTGAATGTTCGTAAATTGAAACTGAGGCTGTGTGAGAGGGGTTTGGGCAGAAATTGTAGAAATGGAACTGAAGCCCCTCTCTCTCAAGTTTTCCTTAACAGAATTTCTCAAAAAAACACTCAAAGAAATACCACTGCTTTATTTTTCATAGCAGGTCAAAATGGCTGGCACCAAGGTCAACAATATTCTCATTTTATAATGGATTTTGTCTGGTTTTGGAGCACAATTGTGAAGATTCAATACCCTATCAAAGCACAGGTGCACCTCCTGGGACAGGCAACAGAGGAGTCTACCTCACATTTGTACTGATTACTAAATTGTGATTGCATTAAAACATTTTATATTCATACATGAAAAGATAGAGTTTAAATAGTCGTATACCAGAGAGACTAACACAATGCATTAAACAGGACTCTGTTGAGTGTGTCACAAGCTAGCAAATCAAATTACCATCTCCCTGAGCCGCAGATCAACATCTGGTTACAGCTGTGGTGCATTTTGGCTTAAAGCAGTTGTCTGGCAAATACAATTATTCACTGTCTGGTACAGAGTTAGATGGGAAGATTGATACCACTCTCCTTATTTTGAGTGCTATCGATCTTCTCATCTAACTCTCCACCAGAAATTGAGAAGAGCATTTCCCTAAATGCATAATAACTTATTTAAATGTAAGTGGGGGGAAAAAAGCATATTAAACCATGTTTAAATGCAAAAGTTATGCTCCTATACTAATTTAAACTATCTGTTGCTGCAACTTCTCCATGATGGTTTGGAGTATTAAAGGAGCTTAAAAAGAGCGTGCCAGTCCATATTTTGCCCTTAATACCCCCTACTTTAACCAGCACCTGTTAAAAATGTTGTATTTGCATCATCCATTTTCAATAGTAAACCGAGTTTGAAAAGAATCACATTCCAAAGCAATTCAACACCTCATGGAGGCTTACAGTACAGTAAGAATGGTGATTCACACAAGAAATTGCAGGAGTGCTGTTGAGGTTAAGACTTGTGGATACAAAAGGTTTCTAGTGGATTTATTGGACTCTGTATCCATTTTTGGAAGAACATTTTCTGTAGTTTATCACATCATACCACAAATGTTTTAAGAGATTCGGTCTATAAAAGATGTGTCCCTTCATCTCTATTGCTCATGCATAAGATCCAAGACAATAATTAATGCTGTTTACTATAGCTTTCTGTGAATCACACTGTTTGATCCACTTTACTCTAATTCTGTTTCAGAGGGAAAACTATTCAACAATCTCTTCTCTACCTCTTCTCTGTTCACAAGAACACTTTATTAGCTCTCCTCACACACTCTATGTCACAAACAATTGACAAGGGTGACATAGATTATGGAAATTTGTGCCAAAATACATATCATTTCTCACCTCAACCCATGCAATCTTGACAGAGGAAAAAAAAAAAATAGATCCAACCATTCTGCTTCTTCCATTCTGCTGTTCTATTATCCTACTTTCTCTCTGCTTCAGGAGCCATCTTTGTAAAAACCTCTTATCCCTGCGTTTTGATCTTTGTGTAAAAGATCACACACACACAAAAGAAAACACAGCACCCTGATGACATCATCACACTGTGAACCCGTTCACCAGGATGACTGACAGCTGTCACCAGGATGCCCATCAGGATGATGAAAGGGATGCGGTGGGAGTCTGCTGGTGTGGTCACAGTGCCTCACCAAGCGGAACCAAAACACGGGGATTCTCTGGGGTCACCGCAGGCTTTCAACCATCTCCAGTAGTATTAGCCACTTTTCATTCCTGCTACCGGAGTAACTCCCCAAGTTTAAGACAGCAGCAAATTACAAAGACAGGAAAATACATTGGGTTCAGTTGGGAATCAGGTTGACAAATAGTGGCAATTACACGTTTTTAGGTATTGCAAACAAAAAGGAAAATAAAGACAAAATCTAGATTCCACAACAATACGGCTCTGCTCCAGCCATTCTTAACCAGTGGGCCGGGAAATATGATTTATATTTAGACCATAATTTCTTTAGACAATTAGACGAAATTTCCTTTTTAATCAACGTCTAAAAATAGTCAGTTACAAAACGTTCAATTTTGAAAGTCTTTTCAATGTTCACATATAGACCATACTTCACCAGGTGAAATGTGACATTTTAAGTCAGAGCTCATGGAAAAATGTATTCAATTAAGAAAGAAAGGGACCTGAGAAACTGAAAGACTCAATTTCTCAGATGCTCAATAGAAACCTCCACCAAAGTCTAATCATATCAATAATTTGGTGCTTTCACAGCCAAGCTAGTCTAGATGACAGTTGTATAAAGTGCTGGGTGAAAGGTGATAAGGTCAACATAATCAATAGGTTTCGAGCCTGATTGCACAGAAGAAATGGTGTTTATGACAAAGGCCAGAAGACATGTGTTTATCTGAAAACTGAACCATTGGACTTGTGCTAAAAGAAAGATCACATAACCTGCAGTTCTTGCTGGAGGTACAGGCTAAAACCGGTGGAGTTAATCCTTAATATTGAATTAATTTGTTCTATTTGTATTCTTGTAAAACCTTTCAAATTAAAGATTAAAACGGCCTTTAAAATTCATAGTGGCAGTCCAATCCCCTTTCTTAACTTCTGCACTTAGTAATTCAGTCTTCTAAATATGGCTGTCTTCCACATATACACATTTCAACACTGGGACATGAAAATCTTGTTTTACTTTTTATTGAGGGGAAGTGGGAAAACACTGGTCTGTGGTCTCCAAAGTAGCCACTCGGCGTGCTTTTGAAAGTATTTATTGTTAATCCTGTAAGGGGATGTAATCCTGTAAGAGGGCTTTTACACCGACAAAAGCAAAGTGGCAACCAAAAAAAAAAAAGAAATTCCCCATTCATTTCAATGAGGCTGCATGGGCCAAAAAAATAGTAGAATTTTAGTGGGTATCTTGTAATAGTGTGGCAATATGTGTGAGGTAGAGGGCAAGCAACAGCACATTATGTCTACTGTAAAGAGTCTCTATAGCCTTACAACTGACACAGATAATGTGCTACATCAGGTGCTAACATCATAGACAGCAGCTGAATCATTCAGTTACAGGATGCACTGCTTTCAATTGAATCATGTCGTCATTTAAATATTTTCTGCTCTGCTTATGATCTTTTGGTATTAAAGTCCTTAGTTTTTCTTCTTGAAATCCTCCATTTGCTTGGCAGTTAGATGTGCTAATAAAAGTCCAATATAAGTTCAAACTTTAGCAATATCACATGGGATTTTGCTCACGCTGTTGTTTCATGCCTCATGCCTTGCACTACGTGTGTTTGGTGTGAAAGGTTTAGGACGGCTAATGCATCAATCTGTCCAATTTTCTGTGGATAAAGTTTGAGTTTGTGTGGGTGGCACATTATTCATTGTCTGTTCAGCCATGATGGCTATCACTGCTTTTGCTAGCCAGCCAGTCCTCCTTTAACTAATTATCAGCTCAGCTAGATCACCATCTCAACGAAGTCAAAGAAATTCAATATTCAGTTATAGTAGAAAAAAGCAAACGTAACAACAGGTTAAATTCAACTAGTTTTTAGCTATAACCTGTGTTTGAGATATGTGGAGAAGGTAGAGAAAAGCAGATCTTCAACCAAACAACCAAACACGGACTGTATACAGATTAGTTACAAAGACACTATAATTCAGATTCAGTGTTCAGTGTGTGGTTAGCACACCAACTTCATATTTGTTGCTTGCTGTGTAGGAGTCACGTTAGCGGCATGTCAAAACATGCAGAAACACTCACAAGAAATGTTTTATTGTATTTATGGAATCTACAGTTCTGAATTATAATCAAATCCATCCAGGTGCACTGTTTCCATAAGCAGGTGTTTTCCATCTCACAGCCTGTTGAATGGCTGCCAGAAGATTTCTAAAGGTCAGTGATTATGATTTTCCTCAGACCTCTGTGAGCTTGACAAGATAGACGTCTGGCTTTGCAAGATTACTGCTGCCCAATATGAAATATTTATCATTTCCATGTATGCCATTTTTTTCTTAAGAACTGCTCACAACACTGGCTATTTGTAGAAGTATATTGTAAATTGGCTTATGGTTGAATCAGTGCTACTGTCATCAGTCACTGACACTGAGGAAACTGGGCATTTATTTATAAGAAGTTGTAACAGAGTACCACTTAAGGGATCGTGGGTAAAAGCAGTTGATTTCACAATGCATTTGGTTTCAAATATATGCTACTGTTTATTTTTAACAGTAAGGAAAAAGACATTTTCATGAATTCACCCTGCGGGGCGAAGGCGCAGGAATGTCAGGATTACAGTAAGTGTGACTGCACTGATGAGACAGCGTGTGGATGATGAGCTTATGACCGCCAGCTAACAGACAGTGCAGTCAGCAACGCACAACATGAGTGTGCACTACATAACACTGCAGAGGCAGAATCATACGGCACCAAAACACAGAACCATTTCAAAGCTGTGCTGTCTCCCCCGTGGGAAGCCAGACATCCAGTATGCAGCCGGGAGGCTATCCTCCTGGGGCAGAAATGGTATCTGTGCTTTTCCCGTGTCCCAGACAGGAATATAGTCTTTTGTAAATAGGGTAGACAATAACTGTGTCCCTTGATGTGTGCTAGATAGCCGTGTGAGTGTTTGTGTTCAAGAGAAAATGAAGAAGAAGAGAGACATCAAGAGAGAGCCAGAGCACATGTATGTAGGAGTGTTTTTATCTCATCCTTGGACTGATTCCATCGCTACTGGCTGTACAGTGTAATTTTACTGCTTGTTTGATTCGGCGCTCAAAATTGTAAGCAGCTGACTCATCTATTATTCCCTCTTTCTTCTCACTCTGCAAATGGATAAACCCTCTTCTTTTCTTCAGCTGCAAAACTGCCTCTGTCATTACTCAACCCTCTCCATCTCTCTCTCTTCCTCTCTCTCTTGTCATGGCAACAGTATTCTCTCGTGTAGTATTTGCTCTGCAGCACACGGCGAGTTCGCATTGTCCCGCAGTCACCCGCGCCCACATATCAACAGGCAGGCCGGCTGTACTGTACTGAAAAAGTAATTGTTATGCAACCTATGTTCTACTGCCTGCTGCTCTGTCGGTCTGTCTGTTCATCTCTCTCCGCTTATTCTTCACGTGTCTGCTTGCCTCCTCTGAGCTTGTTCTAGGTCACATCCTAACAGCTTTGTCAGGCATTGTCAAAAAAGCGTGCATGTTTTATTGAAAGACTCGCTCTAGTTTGGTGAAAAGGCAATTTTTGAGTCATTATTGGGTATAACTGAGCAAAGCATTTTGACGTTGAATAGATGTTGACACAAAAGTCTGCACTGTCGATGAAAACCTGTGTAAATAGAGCCTCCAAATGAAAGATGAGACGTGTGCCGTTGTCCAATGCTGCTGCCTGAATTGTTTTGTGGAACTGGGAGCGACAGTAAACATCTTTGTGATCTTAGATCACAATTAGATTAGAGCAGTTATATGAAAATGTGTGCCTTAGAACTGCATCCTGAGACTACAAATGGGTAATCTCTAACGTGTGAAGCTCTTTATATTTATAATGTTGCTTTGAGAGCTCTTGACACGTCCAAATCACTCACCCTCATTTGACAGTGCGCACACATCCTTGTGCATATGTGGGAGTGTGTGGGGTCCTCTCTGTTTCTCTGCATATGCATATCAAGTCACACTGGAAATGATAAGCTGGTTATGTGTGAGCCTTTGTGAGGCGGGAGTCGAGAGCTTCCTCTTTATTTGCCCTCCTGTTTACAGTACATAAGAAGCACGGCATCTGTCTTGACCTCATCCCTTCGGCGCGTATCTCTCTCCAGCAGTGCGGAGCACAGCGAGGATCACGGAGTGAGCAGAGGCCTCACTATGCGACCGCTGAGCTCACAAGAATTTCGCCTGAGCCGGGTGTAAAATCCTCTTTGTGTGGTGGACGGTGGGTTGAGGGAGTTTATGTGGAGGCTCGAGAAAGGAAGGGGGCTCTGAGATGAATGGGTCAGACCTACTGTAGGTGACTGGTGGGCGGGGGGAAGAAAAAAAAAAGATAAACAAGAAAGTTTGCTAGAGAGTATGCAGAGAGAGAGACACACAAAGCGTGAGAAGAACAGATGTCCGAGGCTACATGGGTCTTGCTACCTGCTGGCGCTGTCAGCAGTTTTGAAGTGTAAGGGCCAAAAAGCTCACAGATA
The DNA here is from genome assembly GCA_036024295.1 of Nannoperca obscura. NCBI lineage: Eukaryota > Metazoa > Chordata > Actinopteri > Centrarchiformes > Percichthyidae > Nannoperca > Nannoperca obscura. Next base: position 19,102 of record JAVQJL010044045.1, on the reverse strand, counting down.
GAAACTATTTGACACCGATGCTTACTGTTTGGAAGAGGGCCAACTTTATGAGAGCCAAGCAAACTGCATACAGCTTTTAGAGGTGCCTCAAAAGTCACTGAGTAGCCAACTTTAAAAACAGTGACTCCCAACCAGGGGTACTTGTGCCCCAGGGGATACTAATGCATTTTGTCAGGGGGTACATGGAAAGATTGTGGAGTAGCTCAGCTAATTTGATAATAATTACAGTGAGAGAAAAAAGAAAATTGAGTCAGCTGTTACCTGAACACCACAAGTTGCGTACGACTAAGAGTGCATGGAAAATTCTTAGCAAAGAAGCAGATAAGTAAAGAGAAACAGTTAGCTAAAAGTGGATTAAAATGCATAGACAGCTCAAATAAATAGCTTTTAGATCACTGGTGAAATAGGTTAAAGTAAACGGTTAAAATTGATAGCTAAAAATTAAGTTTAATGAATTAATTAAACTTAAATTAAGTTGAAATAGTTAGCTAAAAGTAATGGTTATCCAAATATTAAGCTAAAAGATAGTAGCTGAGTAGATAGTAATAGCTGAAAGGTAATGAATAAACAGCTGAAATTGAAAGCTTTTGGATAATTGATGAAATAGCTAAAAGTAAATTGTTAGCTAAAAAGTAATGGATAAGCAGTTAAAATAGATAAAACATTGCTTTAGGTCGCACTATTTTGCTGTTTAGTGACACAGAAAGTTTTAGAGATGAGATGAGAAGTTGCATGAACATTTTTCTTACCATATTAAAGGCATGTCACTGGCACCAACCTTCATTTATTGGCCCGGAAACATTGCCTTAAGGATTTGGGTGTACGTGGCCATGAATAATACATCTCATGTAGCTTAGCCTTAAGGCTGCTGTATGGCATTCAGAGCACAACACTGTCTGGCTGCTCTAAAGCAACGTGTCAGATCCACAGCTTTATATATGGCCTTGTTTTCCAAACATTGTTCATCTCATTATCGTCACCATATGCTGCTAGCTTTGTCTTCGCTCATTAGCGCATCAGTACACTCCCATTTAGGAAGAGATAGTGAGAGAGAGCTCAGAGGGGGGGCACGACGGAGAGTATGTCATGAAATGCTCGAGTGATACAGAAAAAAATGTGTGCAGCTAACTCTATTGCAAAACTCATCCCATACATCCTAGTAATTCTCATGAGGGGTGACCATTAAACAGATAGGAGTGTGATGCAGAGAAACCGTATTATTGAAAGGTCTGTCATGGAAAATGGCGGCGGGAAATGATAGCAGAGAGAAAAGCTTATCTACCCTTAATTGTTCCTCCCTGAGCCTTTGAAAGCACAATGACTTCTGCTGCACCCTTTTATGATTAGAGCCTTCCGTCATACCTTCCTCATTTTGAAGTGCTATCGATTTGAATTGTTCCTATTTTTTTTCTCTCCTATTCACAGTAGCAGCAGGATTCAACATCTATCTTCTTCTTGCGTTGCCTTGTCACAGGACAATGCATTGCCTCGAGTCTCACAGGACATTGTTAAAGCTAGTCACAGAATCAATAGTAAAATACCAATATATCAGTCCTGGGAAATCTTTGAAAATACGGTGTCAGTGTCAAAATAATTCTCATGATGACCGTCACTCTCCCATTAGACACTTTCTTTATTATTATTTTCCTTTCCCAGTGCTTCAGACATGTACTGTATACTAGGACAGTTGTCTTAGATTTTTATCCGTCTCCAACTCCTAAACCGTAGTAGATGGGGGCAGCCATTTGTAACGGCATTATAATGTGTCATTACATCTGACTTCACACTTGTATTTAAACGGAGAAGAATCTACCTTGTGGCATCTACGCTGCACAAGTTGATGGAAACAACTCACCCGTGAAGGGCGTTCGAGCAAACGAAATGCAAAATAACACCTCCGGATAACAAGACCCGTTTATCAGACGCTTAAAACCATAAGTCCTCTGCACCGCTGAGTGCTGACAGATGTGTGGGAGAACACCAGGAAAACCGAACAGAATGTGCAAAAAGTTGTTTGGAAAGAAAAGCTGCAGAATTCTTTCTAATAACTGCAATTTCATATCAGCACAAAATCATACACTACATCAGCCTGGTCTCTTATTGTGAAGAGTGGAATAAACATTATTTCTTACCAGTTACCAGATCCCTCAAATCAGGGTGTTTGCAGATACCGATTCCTGATCCAATGTGATGATGTTATCTTTTTCCTAAATTTAAAATCTGTGTACCACACTCAGTGGAACTTCTTGGGATCATTGTATGTCAGGCAACATGAGGCTGTAGTGCTAAAAATGTTATTTAATGAATGCCCGAAGCCTGATCCGCTTAATGAGGTCAGAATCGTCACGACCAATACTGGTGTATCAGGTTAGAGGTGGACCAAAACGGATCTGTATTGATACTGCTTTTATTGAAAGGATCAGGTATCTGATGTGACCGATCCATATTAAATACAGTTTCTTTGTCTTTATCAGAAATAAAATAGTGTTTCCACTATGTTATATTTATTTTGTCTCTGTGGAATGTTAATTTAGTTTTCAGTGCCACAGCAATCCACGGCCTCATGCTACCTTACATTAAAATGATCCCTGGGAGTTCAGTGTTCAGTGAGGTGTATTGGCAGATACCCTGAACTCTGGTATCAGGAGAGAAAGAGTAGGATTTGTTTAGCCTTGAAAACAGACTAAAACATTTCATCTCCACTCACAATTAGTTTTTATTTCAGCCAAAGTCAAAGAAATGTCATTTATGGGGAATTTCATAATACCAGAATTCAGATTTCTGTGACATGATTTCATCTCATAAGGGCCTTGGGCAGTCATCTCCGGTGGCTACAGACTTGGTGTTCCTCTCTGTGACAGGGCTCATCAGTCACCAGGCCACAGAGAGAGAGAGAGAGAGACAGGCAGACAACGAAAACAGAGAAATAAATACCTGCTCCACTAAAGCACATGATTGACAAAGAGGAACCCCTATTCATCATAATGATGGAGCACCACTCAAGGAAACAGAGCATCCGCAATAACATCTGGGCCTATTGTTTTTCTCAATGATGTTCTGTCTCTCGCCCAGAAAACTATTCAAATTTTAAGTCATGGCCTGATTGTTTATGATTTCTTGCCAGAAAAATAGGCCAATTTTCAAAGTTTTTGTCTTCTTTATGTTTGTCCTCTTCTAACTTCTTGTCTCTTCATCCTCTGAGTCTGTTTTCAAGAGTTTGTTTGTGTATTTCTGAGCATCCTGATTGGCAGGATGCTACCACTGCAGTGCCACCTTGACTTACTGGGCTGTAATATTTCCCCCCTCGCCCAGCGTTATAAGTCAGCAGAGGGACTGCCGCTCCATCAAAGGAGGGCAACATGCTGCTGGAGACAAAGCGAGACAGACAGATAGGGAAGGAAGCAGTGGGAGACGGTGATGATAATGATGTGTGTCTCCACAGGGGTCTGACACATCTGACAACATGTCAGCAGCGCCGACTCAGATACCACAGGAGAGACGCAGGAAGGACACTGCTTTCCAGTGGTTGCTGGTAGTTCTCAGGTAGTTATGGTATTTATGGTGATAAAAGTAAAGCAAAACATACGTGATTGCTAAACATCAGTACGTTGGCACTGTCTTTGTGAGTGTGTTAGCATACTGACGTTAGCTGAAAGCACTGCTGTGCATACGCATAGCTTCGCAGAGCCTTTAGCATGGCTGTAACTCTGTAAGAATTCAGAATTTATATTTACAGAATTGTAACTAATTCAAATATATATATTTTATTTACTTAACTCTTAACTTTCTGTGTTCTTTAATAACACCAACAGTTGGTAATGGCAATATCAGATTTTTAACAGAGGTTAAACAGCCTGTTTTATAACAAAGCAGACCAGCTGAAGGCAGGATTCTGATAGCTGATAGTGTTTAATTGAATGTAACCTCAGAATTTATTCCCCTGCAGTCTTTGACCCACAGTCTGCTCCTCTGGCTCCGCTGAAGAGAAGCTTTATGTTTAAAAGCTTTAGTCTGCTGCACCTGGCCCTTGGGCTGAATCCCTGGCAGGTTTAAGTGTCGGAGCACAGCTGTGAGGGGCTTTTCTTGGCCTGTGAAGACAGGGCAGTAGGCAGATTTCTCCTCGCTCATCCCTCAGCAGCCTGCCAGACAGCAGCAGCAGCAGCAGGCTGAGAAATACATGACAATAATTTCTGAATTCAGGCGAACCTGGGAGTTAGTAACGGCTTAAGCTGCATGCAGTTCACACGGCATCAGAACAATCTAATCAACCCCAGACTGCAATTAACAGGCTTTCTTTGTTTGGCGAAGAAAGAAATGGCTTCTAGGTGTATGTCTAGAGAGCGACAGTACAAATAACCCCATGTTACATACTGTCTGGAATTACCTCGAAGCACAATAGCTTGATAACATGATGCTTTATCATCATCTACAGACGTAATTTGTATTGCTCGCGGACTCATAACTTCATGACATTTAGAAGTTTCCTCAACAACAACATTCTAACCACAATTCATTGCTCTCTTCTTTTTCTCTCTCATGTTCTTCTGCCCCCCCTCCCCTTCCTAATAGCCACAAGACAACACATCAATGATGAAGTGAGTCAAAGTGAGGCTGCAGAATAGCCTTCCATTCTGCACATGGCTCCATCTGTGAAGTACCTAATCTGATGTTCCTCTCCTCCTTTAGCTAAAAACAGTGATTTTGCCTTCTGCTCGCTCGCTGGGGGTAATCTGACAGGAAGACTGTTGGACTTCAGTATCAGCCTGTGTTGCTTTGCTATGATCTGGAATGTGTGTGCTCCTGACTGAGCTGTGGAGGTATAATTTGCTTTAATTGAACGTGATTGGATGCTTTATTGTAGATGTGACGTGGGTTTTCTAATAGGGAGAAAGGCTTCCGCAGGGCCAGATTGAGAGGCTTGGTGTTTAGAGTGATCTCTCCACTCGCTCTGTCCCTACCTCTGCTTTGCTGCCATATGCCTGTCTGATATCAGCACATGGTAGGCAACACACTCTTATCTGTGAGCCTGTTTATTTGTGTACCTGTTTATCTGCCTTCTCTTTCTCTCTGTGCCTCCTCCTCTCTCTCAATCCCCTGCTCCCTCCGTCCATCTGTTGTCAAAAGCGAGTATTTATCTGCCCGTCTCTCTGCTTTCTTGTCTAACTGCAGCTCAGATAGGGAGGGAGCAGGTCAGCACACTTTCGCTGCACCTTTGTACACTCAAACACACATCCAGGAGGGCATCTGATACCTTTCTCCTGCTTTCCTCCAGCTTATGAAAGATGTAAAATTTGAAGGGAGGGAACGCTCTTTCAGGAACCCTCGGAGTGGCCCCGAGGGATCTCCGCACTAAGAGCGACAGATTAGCCAGTGACTGAATCCCACACTCTACCGCAGGACCTGTCTATTCATCCACATAAGACGCCTCAGTGACGTTCTATTATTAACGATATAAACTAAACGCTGTACTTATTGATGGCCCGTGCTGCAGGAATTGACTCAAGCAAGTCATCCATACTCCTTCTGAGTGATTCGCATGTTACGCGAAAAAAGAGAGGGGAGAGAAAAAATAGGTTACTGAAGAAAGACCGGCTGCCTCGCTCCATTTGTAAGCGGGAGAACACAAGCGCTGGCAAGATACAAAGTGTACAGCGTGTTAGTGTGTGCACCATTGTGTTTTGTGCATATGAATGTGCCTGTGTCTTTGTGAGAAAGACAGTAGCTATAAGAAGAACAACAGAAAGCCATGCATATATTGATTCATGTGAGTTGATTTACTGTATGAGTGCACATGCTTTTGCACATGCATTTGCCTATAATGAATGGGTGCACATTCTCACATGGGCGTTTGCACCAAGTGTCCATTTGTGCAAAAACTTAGAACTGCCTTCCGTGTGAATATCTTTGTTTTCCCATGTGCTTTTGTGTCATGCTTATACAGCTACAGGCATGAAACACTGCCTGTTATGTGATAGGACTCATGTGAGGGTCCGTGCAAGGCAATGATCCTGCAGAGTGCCAGTGTAACTGTCGGCTCTTCTCCACCGCTCCGTGTCTTGGCAACAGGGACTGTGAGGGAACCAGCGAGAGCAGACAAAGACACCTCCTTCAGCCTGACAAATGCTGCAGAGCGGGGAGGCAGGCAGGCGAGAGATGGCTTCTGTGCAACAGCATGGGGGTAAGAAGTGGGTCATAAGGAAATCCCCATATGGATGACCCCCACCCCACACCCTACCCCGCTGGGCACTGCCTGCACTGCCAGCAGCCCTCCAAAACCTAACCCAGAGCCTAGAGCGAGCGGCACGAAGGGGACAAACGCTTGGCTACATATACAATGAGCTGCCAGTTTGTAAGGAACAATCTCTGCCTTGACACAGATTGTACATTCTAACAAGTCATATGTCACGTGACTGCATGTGCGTGGAAGACCAGCATTTCTAGCGTTAGTGAGTTTTAGTCTCTGTAATGGAATCAGTTAGTGCAATAAATAAGGCAAGATTGATTTTACCATCACCCAAATGATTTGTTGTTTTAGGATGTTTCAGTAATCTATCAAGAATGGTATGTCAGAAACTGCAACTGTGGGTAAAAACTGCTTGTAGATCAGACCATCCAACATCTTCTAGAATCCATGCCCAGATGAATTCATCTTGCTCTGAAGGTCAGAAAAGGCACAAACACACATATAGCTAAATGCACTGAACGACAATTAAGTATACCTGAAACTGGTTCTCACAAGGCTACAAGTACAACACAGACACAGAAACACAATGCACATTTATGATTTTGTCTGTCACTTCTTTGCTTTCTCCTTTGCATGCATACAAACACATCTCACTGCACCCACTGTCTCATATTCCTGTCTTCCCACATTAACTTAATCTAAACAGGTTAATTATGAGATTTGTCGCTGTTAGCACCTGTTAGGTAATTAATGCCAATCACTGCCTTCTGGGGAGGAAAATTATCCTCCATAAAAACACGGTTTAACTAGCATCACTCTTTTGCTTCCTCCTTCCTTTCTCTCTCCCCTGCTTATCATCCTGTGTGCCCTGTGCCTGCTGTTCGCAAATCATCCCAGAAAATAAATACACACCGCTATAAACAAATGTTGCAGCCACGGCCATGCGCGGGGATAAGGCATGTCGTGGAATTCCATCCACCACAGATGGGCAGACAGTGTTGATGCGGCGATGGAGAAACCTGAGATGTCAGTTTGCAAACGCAATCAAAAAAACAATAAATAATTTAGGACTGAGCTAATGGTAATGGTGGCTCTGGCCAGAGTAGTGGTTGGCAAAGCAAGCTTGTGCTGCAGTTTTATGACTGCATTTTTATTTTCAAGCCGATAGCATTCTATAAAATTTTAAGGTGTGTGTTGCAAAATTTTATCAGGAGTCAACCACTTGATATTTAAGCCTTCACTCTGGGTTTGCTGTATGGTAGGAGCCAATGAAGGACACTTGTGCAGTGTGTGTTTGATCTTCTTCTCAGAGCTGATATTGATGCATGTCTGGCAGGATGCAGATGTGCACAGTAAACATGTATTTCAGAAGATAATAATCATAATCTTCTTTCCAAATATTGGCTCATACAAAAGCTGCAAACTGTGCAATCAGTGGCAAATAGATAGGCTATTAAAGTTGTTGCATTTTAGTGTCAATAAACCATTAATGCAAACAAGATAAACAAATGGATTATCACTTAGAGGTCTGGCAGCCTTTGTTGGGCCATACTCTGAACTTTGCTTTATTTGCTACTACTATAGATTCTACTGTATTCATTTATGACAGGGGGAGATGGCTTTACAGCAACTCTAATTAGCTTTTCTTACTTCTAGAGCAGAACCCAAAAGTTCCAGAAGTTCTGGTTTCACTTTGGCTTTATTTGGTAGCAGATGGAGGCAGACAGAGAGGGGGGTATGAAGCTGTGGCAACGTGGCAAGCACCCTAACCATTTGGCTATCAGGATGCCCTAGTGATATGTAATATGTAACACTCTTCAAATGCTGAGTATCTCTCTTACCACAACCCCGTGCACACCGCTTCAACATTGGGAGAAAGTCATGATTGTTAAACTGTGATTGAACAGTTGCTGTTCGGGGGAGGGTTATTATATGAAGGTATCTCATTTAATTTACCAAAGATATATTCATGTTTCAAAATGCTGAATGTAGCTAATGAAACTACTCAAACTATGCGGATAACTGATCAAAGTGCACACTTTGAATTCCTAAACTAGACAGGGTTGCACAGGGACTTCCATTTAACTGAATTTTTTACCAACAAAGTACAGAGATAAAAACTGCATGTTTTCACATTCACAATAGAACTTGTAAAAGTGTGAGATGCATAATAATTTAACAAGGTGCGTGGAGAGATATATTGCGGGTCAGGGGAGGCAGTCACACATAAATCTAATCTGTTGCGCAGGCAGCGCTGCATGGAATGAATTATACATCATTTATGGCTTGTAACCGTTGATCTTAGGGCGACGCAGAGCCTCATGGAACAATGTACACAATCATAGAGGTGGAGGCGATGAGAACGAGAGAAAGAAGTGCGGGATGGGCGAAGAGGGTGACAGTTGGGATGTATTGAGGGTAAAGATTAAAATCAATACAAACATACATCTGGACTAAATGGATCAGATACAGCCAGATGAAATTCAATATGGTGCTGAACTAACATGAGCAGCAGACAGGCAGCTTAGTGAACGTTTGCCCTCAAGACCATGCATGCAAAATGTCACATTTAGGCCTACCTACTGTACACACACATGCATTAACACCCACGCATATAAGCATGCACTTGAACATACATGATTTGATGGGCAGAAAGTAGCGTTGTAGACCAGAAGACTTGGATATGAGTTGAACTTCAGTTACAAAAATGAGAACTTGACACTTTGACAGCCTGAAGATTGAACCTGAATCACGGTTTGACCTTTCAAAATCCCAGAGCAATAAAAAATGTATAAAACAGCATCAGGGAGGCTTTGCATAGCCACCAAACCTTCAATATTTCATTATTAGACCTGTGTATTGGAACGACTTGATCTCAGTTATGTATAAAACACTAATACAACTTTGAAAGTAAGTTGCTCAGATGCCATGTTGCTTTACAGGTCAGTGTTAAGAGATCTGAAATATTTTGAGTTGAGTTGAGACTTGACTGCTCATGATAACATTGTACTCACAAAAGTTATCACCACAAAGTCTGCTGGGCAATACACTTGAGTGGGAAGACATGTTACAGTAATTTTTATAGTGTACAGTTTTTGCAGATTGTACAGTTTACAAGAAAATCAACATACTTCATCTTTCAAACTCTGACTTCAGAATGTCACAGCTGATTAAACTTCACAGCAAAAATGATTTTTTCCAAAGATTTTGTTTTCTGAGGCATTCCTAAGGCTTATTCATCACTACCTATAAGTTTACATTTCTTTTATCTTACTGACTTTAGTGTGTCACTTGTTCAGTGTGCACAAACTACATACTCAAATCCTGCTTTGGAAGGTTATGTAGTTTGCATCTGGGACACCTTTGTTTTCTCAACCTGGGTTTTTGTTTAAATTCTGTCTGATCAGCAATTAGCTTGGTTAGCATAACATTATTATTACCATCAAGAACAATGGCAGAAGCTATGCAAATAAGACCTAGTTAGTAATAAAGCAGAATTACCCTAAAAACAAGCTGGCAGAAACCAAAATTTGGATATATGAAAAAAAACAATTCTAAATTGAATACAAACATGTTTTTACCAATTAACTGTGCATACACACATTCATGCATTCACATACACACTCCCCCCACACAGCCCCTTCTCCCCATCTACCTATCCATTGCCTTCTCATTGTCAAGCAACAGCAAGAAATCAATGTCTCTCATCTTCTACCTGTAAACCACCCATGGTTGGTGCACTTGCCACATTCACGTCAATACTGTTGGTTCACACTTGACATGTAACCGATTTGCAGATGCTTCAGAAAATAAGGACTTGTTTTTTTGTTTTTTTTACCAATTCAGGACTAAATGAATGTTGAAGCACAGAAGCCACATTACCACAACAATGGAATGATGCCATTGTGTCCTCGAGGGGAAACGCAACAGGGAGCTTTCTCTGAATTCTATCCGCTCTGCGTCTCCCCACTTTCATACGAGGAGATGCCTGAAAGATCGATGGTCTCCGTATAGATCACCTCACTCTGTCTGTAGGAAAACACTCTCAGCCTCCCCTCTGCTGGCTCCATCCTCTCTTTCTTTCTCACAATCTTTCTTTTCCTATCTCGCGTCCTCCACTTGCACTCTTCTTGTCTCATTTTTGTTCCCTCACCTCTCGCTGTCTCTATATTTCAGACTTGGCATGTACAACTCTCTGCCAGGCCCGTATATCAGAATAGGAAGGAAAAAAGGCACTTTCAGATCCCCTCTACTTCCATTTGCCAAGATTCCTGAGGGGGACTGATTCAATCGCTGCCTGCTGGTGAGGTTGACACATCTAAAGTTACCTCTCCCTCTGGATGCCTGTCTCTTACGCTTCTCTACAATTCCCATTCTTCTACTCACTGCAGCACTCAATGCAATTGCCAATCTCTCGATAGTGAAAAAGTACATTTCTTGTGTGATTGGAGTTTGTCATCATATGTGCAACGACTTATGGAGTTGTGTCATTATAGGTAGACACTCAAAGGAAGTATACAATCTCCACACAGGAGCTCGACAGACAATAACAGAGCTAAATAAAAGTTGTATGTATTATCACAGGCGCAGTATAGAATTGTATAGATTACTGGGCAGCCACCTAAATTAACATGCTGTCTGATTTTCCAATAAAGTAAGGCCCGTTGGGATTATGAAGCTCATTAAGTTGCTTTGTGCACAGACACAGTGCCATGCTGCTGCCTGTGATCTGATGAGAAGATACTGAAATGGTGCATTAGCATATATGCATGAGACTAAACACGGTGGCACCACACCAACGAGAGTTGCTTTTTTGGCAAGAAAGGATTTCAGTTTTGTTGCTTTGAAATTGCTAATGTACATAAATCCTGGAGCTAAATAAATTAGTTTTAGACATTTATTCAGGAAGGAGTGATGGCACAACATTTGTGCTTGAATTTGTCACAGTGTGACGGACACAGTGACTTACAGACTTTGGAAGCCTCCCAGCACACCTGTACCTGCTGAATACATTATGGATTTATTGTCTTGCTCAAGTTCACATCAACAGCAATTTTTAAGTTGTTGGTTTGACAAGTTCATTCGGATGTTTTGATACTTGTTAAAGAAATTTGTTGACATATCACTTAATGATATGTTGTATCTCATTTGTTTAACTCTTACCAAATCTGAGCTAGGCTAACCAGCTGCTGGCTGTCATTTCATATTTAACATCAGACATCAGAGTGGATTTTCTCCTTTTGCTCTCTGCAAGAAAGCACTCAAGCATATTTTATAACATGTCGAACTCCTTTAGTGCTACTGTTTAAAACAGCAATCCATTGTAACTGGTTTTAATGCAAGTTGACCATGTCTGGAAGGACCAAGCTACAAACTTTCCAGAGCCACATTTTCTACCCAATACATCAAAGAAAAAGATTGTAGCAAGTCTCACTGATGATATTATGTATTCAATACATGTGTTCTCCTTGACTCTCTTATTTGACACTGAGGTGATTCTGGCTGTGCTAAGCTTTTACTAACAGTTTCGGGTTAGATGTTGGCAAAATAAAGAAAAGGCAACATCTGACCTTTCATGAAGGAAAATCTCCTGAAACAAAAACAAAAAAAGTCTGATCTCCTGGTTTAAATCTTCTCATTCTCTACTCATTCTTAATATCACAACACAAAACATATAATGCAACACTCTGACATGTTTATCAGTTCCTTCTGAGCCTGTTGCATACATATACTGTAAATGTCTAGAGACAGAAACGCACTTTTGCTTCTCTCTGGGGAAAATGGTGAGAATGTAATTTAAACACGGCAAGGAAAAACAACACAAGGAGTAGAAATAAGAACGGATTCTGTAACCATCTACTGCCTAAGAGAAGAGATAAGAAAGTCCAAGAGAAAAGGCAACAGTGGCCAGACGCCGAGGGGAGCTGAGAGCTTCTGCAATCAGAAGGGTGGAAAACAAAACTCCTTCTCTGTTTTTGTGAGACGTTCCAGGCTGGTAATTTGCAGGCAGGCAGACAGGCACAAGATCTGTCGGAGCGAGAGCCCAGCATCGTGACGCAATTCGCCCAGCCACATGTCCCCTATCCATGGGCCAGCGCCCAGCAGGATGTGGGGTGGTGGGGGCGAGGGCTGTAAGCCTTTCCACGAGTTTGTGTGCTTCAGTGTTTGTGTGTGTCCATATGTATGTACGGGAATGGGAGGGTGAGCGGCAGGAAGGCTGCCAATGTTTCCCTACCTCCTCGGGGCAGGGTGGCGAGCGAGCCAGGCCATACTGAAGCCCGCAGGCAAAAGAGAGAGGAAGAGGTGGAGCTTGCTCTCCCAAGATTGAATTGAATTGAATTGAATTGAAGAACACCACCCTGAGTTTGGTGATGGGTATGTGTGTGGGGAGGGGTGGCATGGATAGCGCATGGGGATTGGAGGTGGGGGTGGGTTCACAAATGTGCTCCCTGCCTGTGACTCAACATCGCTGGTGGCATCAGTCAGCTAGCCAAGCAAATCTGCTGCCTGCCCCCAGGCCGTGTAAAACACAGGCCTGGAACAGAATGCATGTGTGTGGAGGTTGTACACGTGTGGGTGCCTTTAGGTGTCTGTATGCATGTGTGTGCATGAGGAAGAGAAAAGAAAAAATGAGCCTTCAGCACCTTAGGGACATGGAAAGTGCTTTGGCCAGTTCATCCAAAACAGACTGTTCTCTTTCAAATGCACACATGGAGAAGTGACTGACCAGCACAAGGCTAAGCATAATAAGTGTAATAAAATGACCAGATATCTGGGGGTTCCCAACCTTTTTTTTTTTTTTCAGATGTACCACAGGCCTGTGAGATGAACTCAAGTACCCCTTCATCACTACCATGCCTTCATGTGAAGTGATGCTATTTATAAGAGAATAGAATAGAAATGAATATCTTTATTGTCATTGTAAGCACTGTCACAACGAAACTTCAGTGCAGCTCCATCAGTAGTAAAGAAAAAAAACTATGAACTATATAAAAGTGAATATTGTGATAATATGTTTTCTGGAACTGTCAATTTTGTGGTTGGTTTGGTCAAGGTTACGCAACCCGTAATGGTGTTACAGAGCACTCATGTGGATTATATATATTTTTGAAACATAAAATCATATTTTCTTTTCCTTTTTTATTACATATGTTGCATTTTAGTACACAATATTTCCACGTACCCCCTGCATACCCCCTGGGGTCTCACCGGTTGGGAATCACTGACATACTCCATGAGAAGAGAGCTTCCACTGTGAATACTATTAGAGCACAGCTGGAATGCTGATGGGAAGTGGATGGAATATATATATTTCTCAGCATACAGAAGATTAGAGCTCCTATTAGAAACAGTATAAAAGGGAAACTGTGGCAATAGCTGCAGATTACAGAGGATTTCACACAGCGTAACACGTTAGGGTGTCTAAACAGACGTATAATGCCACTATGAGAGTCAGCTTGTTATTGCTAAATGGAACATTGTTCCATAGATTTCTCAATAACTCCCCTCCTGCAATGACAAATATGAGGATGCATTCAGCCAAGTGCCTCTCAAAACTTAAACACAGCCACAATTAGAGTTATCTTCATTAAAAATTAAATTTTTGTGTGAATTCACATGACAGAAAATAATCCTAATATTTGCAAAAGGCTTGACTCCTTAATTAGAATAGTCGATTTAGAGAGTCAGTGTAGCAGTTAATTAGAAACCAGTGGTGATAACCACCTGTTCAAACATACAGATGGAAAGTCTGTCTGCTTATCCCATGGCTGCCTGCGAGTGCTGTATCATTACAGATAGTCAAATGCAAATGAGGCTGAAATAGATGAAGATAGATGGACGTTACATTGCTCATCGCACTCAGCATTTTGCTGAAGTGCACCACAGGTTACGTGCCTGACGTACGCATGCACGTGCATACGCGGGTGTATTAAATGAGCACATAAGTGAACATAGACTTGGACACGTGCACACCCCGCAAACACACTGTCACAGACGTAATTACCTGTCAAATGCAAGATGTGACTTCCTGGGAGTAAATGAACTGATTAATATTCGTGAGAAGGGGGGTGGGGGGCGGGGTGTTGGCTGATTAGAAGTTAAGATATTCACTGTCCCTATTGCTTCTTTTATTACCACACAATGACAAGATGGGAAATTACACACTGGGTAATGCAAAACACTAAGGAGAGAAAAGGATGGGCCGCATACATTAGACCACTCTCTCTGCCTGTCAAAATACTGTTTGATTTCTTTATATGTCCACAGAATACGTGCTTGTTCCAATTTAGATTACCTTTCAAAAAGAAGCTAATGCCCAGTAACAGGAGTGTGACACAGCTAGGGGTGGCCTGCTTCTTACGAGGAAGATCATTCTTTCATCTCGAGTTTTTCTATTTCTGTTTTTTCATCATCTTCTAAAATCGTATTTCTTCTTTTCTCCTTCCAGTCCTCAGTCCGACTCTACCTCCCTCCCCAGGCTGTGTTGACACCTCCCTGGCTGGTCCTAAACTGAGTGGATGTCTGCCGTTGGTCGATGCTTGCAGACTGCGCGGCCCCAGAGCCCTCCTAAACAGGAGTCTAATGGCGTCCCTGGGCTGCTGAGGGGCCTCACATTAAGATAATTAGGCAGAGAGAGGGTGCAGGAATGAGGCCCTAGAGAGGAGGAGGAGATACTTCTGCACTTTCTGAGAATCAGATCCTGTGACTTTCTGTGTTTTTGCTCACTGTAGCCTGATTTACGCGTTTAGTTTATTCTTATGGTTAGAACGATGCAAGGGCTTGTGTGGCGCTGCATAACTGCAATAAGATGTCTGAAAACAGAAAGCAATGTGATTTGTTACCTGTGACAGTGTATTCAAACAAACTAAATCACCTTTATTGACACTGTGAATTGTACCAAAGAGTGCTAACAAGTATATTATGTGTAGCTATAGTTACAGCTATAGGACTGAAATCTGATTAGTTTAGCATATATTTATTTAATGTCCATTTGACATGACATTAGAGTCTCAATAGATCATAATATTTTTTCCACTGTATTTAATGGCAATTTTGAAAGTTATAGTCAATTAAGAGCCAGGGGACGATGAGCTTAATTTAGCTTAGCGAGGTGGGGAACAGCTAGTCTGGCTCTACCAGCACATCTAAAGAGTACTAATTAACACATTATATCTTATCAACCAAAATGTAAACACGACAAGCTGTGGTTTTATGGGAGTTATGTTAATAATGTCCAGCCAAGAAATAATCTGGTCCATAACCTTGTAAAACCACAACTTGTCTTTACGCTTTGGACAGAGCCAGGCTAGCTGTTTCCCCTTGCCTCCAGTCTTTATGCTAAGCTAGGTTAACAATCTGCTAGCGATAGCACCATATTTAGCGTACAGATACGGAAAGGGTATCACTCTTCTCCTGTAACTCTTGGCAAGAAAGTGCATAAGCATATTTCCCAAAATGTGGAACTCTTTCGTTAAGTGTATGTGAAAATGACCAATACATTTGTTGCTGGAGTGCTTATGTGTGTGCGATTCCTTTGAAAGTAGGCAGAGTGAATGAAAGTAAACCAATAAAATACTGAAACAAAACATTTTCCTCAAAAGAAAACTAGCTGTAGATATAGCAGGAGCTTACTGTCGCTCCAACGAGCTACGAGCCTGCAAGACAAACTCAGGGATAGAACCTTAACTTCACCTACTTTCTTGCCTGTTTGAACACGAGGACAGAAGCTGAGCTTCAAAAGGAGCTGGAGCTGGAGTGACGCCTCAAAGATAACTACCTCCAGCTCTGTCATTTTCTCCTTCACAGCATCTCTTTGCTTGTTTCTGTGGCCTGCGCCACCGTGTGTAGGTTCACTAGCTGGAGCTCCTCTTTCCGCTCTGACACTCTGCAATCAGATGTGACACACTGAAGGCTCAGATGACAGCTGGGAAGACAAGGTCACACAGTCACCTACTTCTAACGAAGGATATGCACAGCTCCTTCTGACAGGCCGGCACCGTGCGCAAACACGCACTTACGTACTGCACACACACTGGCTACGCACGCACCTTCACTCACACAAAGACAAAGACACACACACACACACACACACACACACACACACACACTTGTACACACATACATAGTCACAAGGCGAAGCAGGAGGGTTTTGCAGACAGGGTCTTTTCTCGTGCCTGTGCAATCTCAGAAGCAATTACCCATTAAAATTTCATCCTTCCCATCTCAGAATGTTTAGGAAAAGATTATAACTGCTGGGGAGGTAATTAAGCCTGCAAATGGTGAATTGAGTTGTGAATTCAGAGCGTTGTGTAAGTGTGCGAGTGCATAGCTGTGTGTGTTTTGTCTTAATAAAACTACTAGTGCTGCACACCTAAAGCTCTTTAGTGTGATACCCA
This sequence comes from Nannoperca obscura, assembly GCA_036024295.1. Classification (NCBI taxonomy): domain Eukaryota; kingdom Metazoa; phylum Chordata; class Actinopteri; order Centrarchiformes; family Percichthyidae; genus Nannoperca; species Nannoperca obscura. The sequence continues at coordinate 2,521 of JAVQJL010044045.1, read as the reverse complement.
AAATAACAATTACAGGACTAAGAAGTACAATATTTATTCTGGAAGTTCAGTGTAATAACTCACTAGGATAACTATTATTTTCCAATAAAATTTCACGACTTGCTTCTTCATTAGGTTATACAGTACATGTAGATGAGATTAGCTGCTGCTGCTGTTTGTAAGTAACTCTCAACACAAAACCGGGGCCCCCTGAATTAAGTGGCAATGGCTCGAAATTACATTTTCATGACCTTCCAAACAAGAGCGTAGCTTTAGTGCTGCTGTAATAAAGAACGACACACACAAAGCCCCATCCTTCAGAGCTTCAAAAATGGTTGCTCCCATCAGTCTGGGTGTTGCCACTAGGATCACTTGACTCCTCACGTCGTGCTGTCTCCTTCCACCGTTCTCACTCCACCCCTCTTTCTCCGTTCATTCCTCCTTTGTCTCTTCAGCTCTTTGATGCCGAAAGTCAAGAGACACAGGATTTTTAGCCTTTTTAGGATTCTGACAAAGTCTCTGGGTTTTGAGATGACATGAAAGTCTGCCAGCTGGGCCCACTTGGGGATTGGTGGGCAGGCTGGTTCTGGTTCACAAAAGCAACCAAAGTGTCCATTTTTAATACGCAGTAGGTAAAGGGGGCCCCTGCTGGATATGCAAAGGGGCCCACGACATAACAAACAAACCTCAGGCTTTTGTATAACTAATTGATGCCGTGCATTTCTCACTTGTGTGGAAAATGTGATAATGATTACTAATTATCAAAACACAACAAAGCACGTATTGGGAATATTCTTTTCTATACCTCTGTTGACAAATGCATTTAATAAAGGGCCTGCAGGGGAGCCATTTAAATGATAAAGCGGTGGTGGTCATCAGTGATTCCTTTACAGACTAATAGTATTCTGTGACTGACAGTCGCAGAAGGCCCAAAGGAATTTTCTCCTCCTATATAAGCAGGTGTGACCAGATTCACTGAAAGAGCAATCTGGACATAAGCTATAATCGATAAGTGGTTTGCACTAAAAATAGATTTTCCAGCACAATCCTGCACTACATCTGAACAAATTCTAACTTGTGCACATATGTGAGTGACCCTTTTAACCCGAGCACTAAACTTTACATCGCAGCTGCCTCTCTCTGCACTCTTCTTTCTCGTACTCATCCAGCTCTCGTAATGAAAAATCATCTCGCCCTTTTCAGTCTATTTATCTCCTGTTAATCGCTTAAAACTAGAATATCATGTCCATATCCAGCAAATCCATATCTAATTCCTCTCCTCTCCAACCACCCTTCCACATGGCCCGTGATGAATCATCTCCCTTGCCGGCGGAGGGTCCTGTAAACCAATCAGGTGACTCTCGGGGAGGATCCCGCCAGATCACAGAGGTTAATAAATTTCCACATCATCACCCACCACCCCCGAGGATTAGACGGTTCAGGGGAGCAGGTTCCACATTGCAAATAATAAACACTATTTCACAGCAGCGTCCTCTTGGCCATTCAGGTGATAGGCCACCCCGCTATCTCATCCCTGCCACTGTGAGGAAAGAAAAGGAGACTCGAGCGGACCCCCTCCCCTACTGAAAGTGTTATTTATCTCTTTTCAAGGTAGCACCTTTTAGAGATTTAGACTCCTCTCCCCAAACCAAAACATTTTAATAAATCCAACCTTTTTTTCCCCCTTTCCACGAGATGGGCTCTCATCGTGATGTTGATGGTGTCTGTGGGTGTAGTGCTTCATGCTGAGTAGGGTTATGTCACCTTGTGGTTAGAAAGGGGAGCTGTTGTAGGATTACACATTTATGTTATTCTCCCCCCACCACTTCCTTACATGTACACTTCCTGTCTTGTTTTCGCACCCAGCGACGTGACCCAAAATCCCAGAATATAATGGTTTAAACTCGACTGTGAACTGTGAGTAAAGTTTCCAAACATAAACTGTAACCTGCAAGGAAAAGAAAAGATTTGGGGGATGCTACAAAATTAGGCTGTGTACATGTGAGAGGCAATACTGGAATAAAAGAATGATTGAACATAATCGAAAGTCTTTATGCCACTTTACATTGGAAAATTGCATCCAACTGGCAAATCTTTTCACTTTTCCCAAACACCAGCCTAAATAACTCGCTGAAATGGATTTATATCTATTCATGTGTAGAAAGACAGTCCTCTAACGTGAGTGAGTACAGTCTCAGTGTGTCTCAAACATATCGTTTATGGGGAAATTCCTTTAAGATATGTTTTCTTTGCTTTGACACAAGAAATACGGATTGGTGATGCAACTTTTAGGGAACCCGAATGCTGCGTTTCCATGTGCCTATGACGTGCATGTACTATATGCTCTGGCCTGTACATATCTGAGTGTGCATTCATCTGTTTGATCTCCGGTGTTATAACCCAAAGGTGCTGTAGCAGCCCACAGGATGCAACAGAAATAGATGGCATTCATACGCTCTGTATTCTACTCCCACCCTTCCCGCTCTCCGCGGGGGGGGGGGGGGGGGGGGGGGGGGGGGGGGGGGGGGGGGGGGGGGGGGGG
>JAVQJL010044028.1:0-44192 GCA_036024295.1 Nannoperca obscura | reverse complement strand
AGCTCAGTGTCTCCTCATCAAGCACACAAGACGCACACACATATACACATACACATACACACACACACACACACACACAGCTGTGGCATGTGTTTTCATTCAATTCTGTGTTTGTCTTTTGAATCAGATGCAGCTTCCTGTTGGCAGAAAAAGGACAAGAATTTGTCAGCAACATCCAGCTACAAGATCCACTACGAAATAGAGCTGTAAGCATTCAGTGCTTTTACGTGCACTTAAGTAACCAGGGTGTTGTTGACTTGGTCATGTAACAAGAAACCTGATTGGGTCATAGAGAAACACCATGAACACCTGATTCCCAGGCCAATGATATGCTTACCCTGTGTTCGAACCCTGTATTTACATGTGGCACATGTACATGATAAAGACCCAGGACACGACTGAACTCGGACATTTTGACACATGGTAACTCTCAGAGATACCAACATATTGGATTCAGTTGAACTTTGCAATGCATTTTACACAGAACGAGGACAGACAATGCACAAAAAGGAGTTTTGATTTCCGGTTGGATAAACTAAAAAAGAATGCACGCTTACAATGTTTAAAGTAATTATACTCAGTACTGCAATGTTTGTTATCTGGACAAATATACATCATTTCGCTATGTGTAACAATTAACAACAAAGGTGATGTTACATGTAGGCTTTTGTTTTACTTGCAAATAACTATGACCATGTTTGTTTCCAGACTTCAAGTCATCAGAATGGATTTTCGGGAGAAAGGAATGGTAAACATCTATATTTTTGTATTTGACTACCCTTTTTTTTTTTTTTAGCATTTAAGAATAATGTAAAACATCTCTGGTACTTGAAAATAATGACAAGACACAAAAATCTGGTATACTGGTAACAAATTCAAATAACGTAATTGAATAAAACACGTGTTTTGTGTACACTGATGGTTTCTTCTGTGTTAAGAGGTGCTGGAGTCTGCCATGGCTCAGAAGGCCATAAGCATGGGCCTAGAGCCCAGTGTGGTGGAAAAGACCACCTTGGAGAAGATGAGGAGCACCGGCTCAGGCTACTCCAGCCTGCAAGCACTTATAGAGGATTGTCTTCACAACACACAAGAGAGTGATGCTACCAAGATGCAGGAGCAAGGTATTGTACCTGCTGTAGTATGCTAACCAGGTCCATAGCATTAAAAAATAAGGTTGTGGACTGCATAAAACAAATTGATTATGATGATTTTACATTTGAGCAAACATGTCCCCTTTCTTCAAGACGAGGACCCACTGGAGAAACTACGAAAGCTGCAGAGGGAGAAACAGTGCAAAATATGTATGGACAGGGACATTTGTATTGTCTTCATTCCGTGTGGTCACTTGGTTACTTGTAAGCAGTGTTCAGTGTCGCTCATCAAGTGTCCAATCTGCTGTGGAGCCATAATGCAGAAGATCAAGACCTATATCTCTTAAGGGAATCACAGACTCTTGCCAAACACAATGCTGCTTTCTCACTATCTATATATTGTATTTTAACATTAAATGGAGATGCCCTGTAATTATACATAAATATATATAAGGACTTTGTTTGTGTGCGTATGAGAATGAAAGAACGAAAAAATAATACTTTCACAATCACTGACATGGAAATAGCTGTTATTGAAATGAGAGACTATAAATGGCTGATGCTGATTTTCTAGGCCTTTAATGAGTACTGGAACCTGTAAATACAGACTGAAGGACAACTTTTATTTTGCAACACTTTCTTGCCAGAAGTGCCTTTCTTTATGTTTATGTACTCATCTCTCCTTTTGTTTTATTTTGGACAATTGACACATTTTAATTGAACTGGACATGAAATACATGTAATACACTTTTTTTCATACAAAATTTGTTTTGTCTGGTGTACTTAATAATGTTTTAGACTTAATTTTGTTCTGTATAGAAATGTATATGTATATCAGTAAATTCCTTTGTTTAATTTGTTTTAGAATTGACACAATCAACTCCAGTTCAGGACCTGCAATTAATCAGTGTGGTGTGGAATTATTTTACCATTTCATCATGTAATCTCTGATGTCGTCAAAAGTGAATAAATTTCAATTATTGGACATGAAATGTGTTTTTTTTCGATAACTATTACACACTATTTTATAACTACAACTGGTTGGATTACGCTTTTAGAGGACACCAACTCAACCTTGTCACCCACTTAGAAAGGGTTTGTATAACATTATAAAATTAGCATCCTGAAACGTCCCTATGACTTATTCAAATTACACAGACTATATAACATTATATCAGCTAGAAATTTTTTCATTTTTCTCAATTGAGATTTGATGTGGGTTTTGCAAAGAGCTCCTGTAGATATTAAACCCTTCAAATAGAATCCAAACAGCATTTAGGTTTAGGTAATTACAAAATGATTGGTTGATGGGAGAAACTTGCAGGCAATATCTAGATCTGCATATTTCACTCTTGCTAAATAGATAGGGTGTAAATTAAATTAAAATATATAAAAATGTATGTAATCCCCTGTTTAAAGTGTTCAAATGAACTAATTACTGCTGTGTATACTGGTTATATATCTGAAACAGTGGAAGGAAACTGATCCATATATAAATATGTATAGAAATGATCTTTTCATCTGCAATTGTTCAAAGCTAGTTACAGTGAGAACTATTTAAGTCAGTATTTCACCAAAATACTTCAGACACTAACTCGATTGTGTTTGTGGCGTTCCCCACAGCACAGCAGCTCCCATGAGGACACAAAACAGCACAGAAGCAGCAGTAGTTCTTGTCGATGACCGCTAGATGTCAGTTCATCAACAGTGTATCTAATGCGGGTATTGTGGCCGCTAGGTGGTAGCTCTGCACCAGGATTTCCTCCTCCCAGGTCGTCGAAACAACAAACTGAACTACGGAGCAAGCGGGGTGAGAGAACGTCCGAAACCGCCTCTGACCGCGACTTTTAAACTCTTTTTACAGTATTGTAGTGGAATTCAGAGGCAGGCATTATAGGAATAGTAAAAGTTACGATTCTGCCGGGACTACATTTCACAACAAGGTAAGTTAGCCGTAAAATGGCGGAGAGCTATCTGGAAGTTAGTTGATTTGTATTTTGCTAGCCGTCTCGCTAGCCAGGCTAGCTGTAGATGAGCACAGAGCGCGGATGTCTGCCTGAACCAAGTCGCTTCGCTAGCTCGCGGTACATGGCTACTTCGGTTGTTAGCAAGCTAACGAACTGGATTTTTGGCACAGTTTTGCCAAATATTTAGTTCGTAGCCGAGAGATACGTTTAATTGTCCCATGCGACTTAGTTCCACTTTATATATTTGTAAACAAAGTGTTTGTTGCTTATGCAATACGGTACTGGAACTCCCGAGGCAAGATGGAGGACGCAAGGACGTGATGTTTTTTTAGGTAACGTTAGCAGTAGCTGTTAGCATAGCTAACCAGTGGGAGTTATTGTACGCTCGTTAATTGCAGCACGTATATTTTGATTATTTGCTTTCTCTTCGGCTAAGCACTGCATACGGCTGGTGTGTATACAGAATGCAGTTATTGTCCTTGGTAACATTAGTGGTTAGCGTTATTGTGTACTAGCCAGCCAATATTAGCATGCGCTAGTACAGTAGGGCTTGCGTTGTTTTGTTATTATGATCCAAGTACGGTAACGTTAGTAAACGCTGACGTGTTCTCGATAATAAACGATAATGCAAGATACAGGTCTGTTGCCCCTCTTGTTCGGCATTTTACAGTTTGTTCGTACTGAGTAGTACATGCTTAATTTATTACATTTCAAGTAGCTGACGCTTGGGAAAAGACGCCAGAATCCTCGGTTGCTTAGCTAGTGGCGCTAGCACTAGCAGCGCACCGGAGTAAATTTTGACAGGAGCCGACGAAGAGCGTACCCTTGTCGGCGTTGCTGGAGGGAACTGAGCCGGTAGTTTGTGGCACCGTTGACTTGCAGGAATCCACACTATTTTGTTACACAATTTCGTTTTGTCCAAGATTGTCTAGTTTCAATTCGCAGTAACAAGTTTATGAGATACTCTGTCCGATTTGGCGCCACTTTTTCAGTCTACACCCATAGAATCCCGTCGTCTTGTCATGCAGTATCCCCTCACTCTCAAGGAAACAGGCACGCTAATATATTCTTAAACCAATAAATATCATAGTTACGTTAACTCACTAAGTCGTAACTACCTCGTAGTTAGTGTTGATGTTGCACGAGTCTACGTTAATTGTGTTTTGAAGGTGTGGGGAATTGTACGTCGTCGTCATTGTATATTCATAGAATTTGTGCTTGATAAGATCCCCAATTTGGCATATGTGGGCCATCCTGTGCAGATATTGTAGAGGATCCCGTGACTGTCGTGACATCGGATATTTATATTAAACGGTGTTCTTAAATGTCCACTCACTTTTTATAAACTCTATTTTAATTTAAGAATGACACACGTGCATGGCATCACTGCCAGTACCCGGACAGTGAGACGCTCCTACTACAGCCGGAGCGGGTATATGATGGGTGGAGTTTAAGTTGACCATTTCAAGACTGAACAGTTGTCCCCGGAGTGCTTTTATTGAATCCCCTGACTGATAAAAGAGAGACTTTTATATTTGTATCGGAATTATGGTCAAAGTAAGAATACTAATTTTAAAAGTTACTTCTGATTCCCCTCCCCTTTGATGTACTTACACATCACAGCCATGCCATAGTTTCTCTGTGGCCTGCAGTATCTTGTTGATGTTGATACTGCCTTTCAATTGGTCGAGATATGTATGGGGCGGATAGGGCAGTGCCATATTTGGCCATTGAGGAAGACACTCTAATGTTCCCTGTGACGTTGTCTAAACCAAGGGGAGCAGAGAAAGAGAGGGAGCCAATGGCTAGACAGCTGAGCATGACAGGAGCGTTTGTGTCCGCCCCCTGTTACCATGTGAAACCGTTTTTTCTTTGAACTGCATCAAAGAAACATTTCCTTACTACAGAGGATGTAATTTATGTTAACATATACATATTTGATGTTTGCTTTTGCAGCATTCATTGTTACTGCTGTGTTGAAATGTGTAAGTCCGTATGTGTCGCTCTCTAAATTACCCCGTTTCATATTCTAGGTCACATGCAACTTCTCCTGTCTTGCATTTTCTGAGGATCTCAAGCCAGTCATAAGTTGAAGTTATCCAGAAGATGTTACAGAAATGATAGCAGCACCAGAAATACCATCAGAGTACTCCTATACTCAGTAAGTGATTGCTTTTCCAATTTTTAAGGTCCACACAATTTTAAGGTTGAGGTTTATGAATTTTCATTCTAATATTTGCTTGTCTTCCAGGGATACGGACACCCGATTCTCTTCAGACACAGACTTCTCTGAGGATCTTGATGGAAGGAGTACAATCTCAGCTAAAGGAAAGGTATAGAAAGAAAACGCAAATGGCTCTCTGTCATTGGCCTGGATCAGGACATCCTGGTCATATAACATAGCATTACTTCTCTTAGTTATAGATGTTTGTGATAAATATATAAAATTAGCTTTGTCTTAATTATTTCTTTTATTCTGTTCCAGGGTGGGAAGAAGGGGAAGAAGGCAGCGGGGGAGAAAGGCAAAGGAGGGAAGGGGGCAGGCCGGATAAATGGCCACCACCAGGAGAATGGCATGGAAAACATGATGTTGTTTGAGGTGGTGAAGCTGGGCAGGAGTGCAATGCAGGTATGAATGGCCAAAGCTTAGAGATCCACATTGTTTTTTTCAGCCACACAAAGAAAAAAAATGTTTTCTGATTTTGTCTGTCCTTATTTTCCTGCAGTCTGTCGTTGATGACTGGATTGAGTCTTACAAACATGACAGAGATGTTGCGCTACTAGATCTCATCAATTTCTTCATCCAGTGCTCGGGATGTAAAGGTATGTGTGTGATGGCTTACGTTATCCTATTCCACAACTGGCCCTTTTTAAACATATGGAGGAAAACATTTGAATCTGTGTGTCCTACAGAACCACTCCAACATATATGGCACTCTTCTCCCTGAGTTGGTCTTCTTGATCATTTAGTAAATTGTCTTCTGTCTAACCCCTTTGTGTTAATCAGGTGTGGTCAGTGGAGAAATGTTCCGCAACATGCAGAACTCCGAGATAATCCGACGAATGACAGAGGAATTCGATGAGGTAACCTATATTTTTCCAGTATTACCACATTAATCATAAACGCCCATCACCCATTTTTGATTAAATATCTCTTTTTATAATTATTTTTATTTGCCAAAGACAATAGAACGTGCCAACATTTTGCAGATAGCGATTTAAAAACATTTCGAATTGCATTTACTGATGTTGTTCCCTCTGTGGTCTCTGTAGGACAGCGGTGACTACCCTCTAACCATAGCAGGACCACAGTGGAAGAAGTTCAAATCAAGTTTTTGTGAATTCATTTCGGTGCTTGTGCGCCAGTGTCAATACAGTATCATCTATGATGAGTACATGATGGACACAGTCATCTCCCTTCTCACCGGACTATCTGACTCCCAAGTCCGAGCCTTCAGACACACCTCAACACTGGCAGGTAAGATGAACGGTGTCAGTATTTTTGTCTGAGAGACTGAATTTGAGGCTGAATTGCAGCAATTGGCGTGTTCTGTACTATAGAGTACAGAACAACAAGAGTTGTTAGCTGGCTGAGAAAAGTAGCCAGCGTGGAGGGTCTGTGGGCACAGAACCCCTGGGACAGTTTTTGCTTTACAAGCTTAATTTTTTGTGCTCACACATTTTAAGGGCTCAGCTCTTGTAGGTTGAGCTGGCCAACAGCTTTCTCCTGATTAATATTTCAGATATTTTGAATTGCAGTCACTATACTTGTGTAGGGTATATGTCTTAAAAAGTTGTTTATTGTGACATTTTATATTGACTGCATATGATTTCACAGGACACTGTACTTATATGTACTTAAAATATTTTTTCTGTCAACTAAAAGATAGAATGAATGTAACCACTAAACACCCACTCAGGTGTTTTCCCCTATTTTGCCTGATTAGACCACCTTTTAGTTTTGTTGCACATGTAAGAGCTTTACAATGTACACCTTTTATCATTGGCTGTGTTTATTATGGACTTGTGCACAAATAACAAGCAGCATAGGTGAATTTACCTGCTACAATAAAGTGCCAAAGCACCCGGTGGGGAAGGACCATGTGCTCTACAATAACCAGAGGCGTGCAGACCACACAGCCATATCCTTTATGCATCAGCATTGTGTATTTTTAATACAACAGTAATTGAGCAGGTGGGTGGTGTGAGCAAGGCGCGTCTATGAAACCAGTCATTGTAGAACTGTGTTGGACTCTGTGCTGATCTTGGCTGCCAGTTTGGAGCAAGTTGTTGGTGTAGATCTATTTTAGACGATACTCTGTTTTGATAATGATTTCTTACTGTGCCTACACAAGGTTAAGTGTAGGGCTTTACTAAAAGTGGACTGATGTGTATTCTTAGTTTATGGAGTTTGTTGAACCCTGTATAATTTCCAGCCTAGGTCTAATTAGTAAAACTAAAAGGATAACACATTTTAAATGATTTTATGCCAATTACAATTTACATTTAGATTTGTCTGTGGTGCAACTTTGCTACCTAAAAATAAACACAGAAAAGACAAACACAAAGTGGCAAGTCAGGTATACTCACACACTTGGTGTTGTATATGCCTGTTATTAATTATGACAGTTAATTTGTTTTATCTGTAGTTTTTTTAAATTATATTTCTTGATGTTACTTGTTGTGTGTTTGGCAGCCATGAAGCTGATGACAGCCCTGGTGAATGTAGCCCTCAACTTGAGTATCAACATGGACAACACCCAGCGCCAGTATGAGGCAGAGAGAAATAAGATTGTGGCTAAAAGAGCCAATGACAGGCTGGAGCTGCTCCTGCAGAAACGCAAAGAGGTAAGAGTGGCCACATTTATTCGCTGTTTTTGTTTTGAAACACCTCTGAACTAAGCACATTGGGTCATTCAAGTTCTAACTGCATTGTATATCATCAACAAATTCTGTTAATTGACTGCAGGTTTATAATTGTTAGCAGAATTATATGTCAGAAGTCATTATCATATTTTTAAGTCTTAACGGTGTCCTACAAAATATCACCGCCTGTCACAGATCAATGACTGATGGCTTAATGAACCCATCACTCAACCCTACAGCAGACTTTTTCCCCCTCAGTTCATGCCTAGACTTTAAACCAGAATTCATCAAGAACTTTAATTGAAATCAGAATTAATTCAATTTAAACATCGCCCAACCTGCATGCCATTTTGTTCAGGCAAATCATGAAAGGCACCTTCACATAGCCACCCTGCAAGCCCAGCTAACGAGTCAAAGTAATACATGAAAGGGCAAATTATTGTGAACTACTGTAGCCTGTGACCATAAATCTGTTCCATATTTAGAGCTCCCAACACCTCTGTAGGTGGTAGACCCACAGTGTGCTGATATTCAGCTAGCATTGTCAGTTTATTAGGTTATGTAACAGCAGGCCCCATGGGGCATCCATCTGTTAGTTCACTATGCAGCCGCACCATAGCATGGTGGCATAGTTTGCTGCCACACACGTCTTATGTTAACAATGCCTCCTGGTCCTCTTACTGTAGCATTCTAGCCACTTAGGCTTTGTGTTTGACCAAATAAATGTGCTCATGTGATTTTTGTTCTGCTCTCTCGTTTCAGCTCCAAGAAAATCAGGATGAGATCGAAAACATGATGAATGCGATATTCAAAGGAGTGTTTGTTCACCGATATCGGTATGGCTATGCCTGTCATGATAACTACTTTTGCTGGAAGATATGTTGTCTCAGAAATACATGCGATAAATGCAGTAATTGTAACGAAAACGGTACTGGCTTGTTCGCATTAATGGGCTCTCGTCTGTCATTTGTCTTAAACCCCAAATAACCCCGCCCCGGCACTGTGGAACGTGAACCCTGTCTGAACAGCGTGGTTGGTTAACATAGGCGCTGAATGGAAGCGGGCAGGTCGCGGTGCTTCCGCCTGTCAAACCTGTTATCACTTCGTGTGTGTGTGTGTGTGTGTGTGTGTGTGTGTGTGTGTGTGTGTGTACAGAAGCCCTGCGACCACAAATGACAACAAAACGTGTCTTAGCAGAGTTTGTTTCTGTTCATTCTGCCGAGGCGATGTGATAAAACACTAGGCTCTGCGCCCAGTGATGGAAGGAAAAGCCTGCTGTTTATTCTGGCATCATGTTGGCTAAATTGTTGGTGACGTTCTTATGTAAACAAACATGCATGTAAACACAGCGGGCAATATCGCGGCCAGCTAAAATAAGAACGTAATTATTGCGACAGGCCTAGGTATGGCTTTAGAAAACGCACATCTATTACCAAAAGATTATACTGTTTGAAAACGCCATGCATTCTGTTTAACAAATACTGTCATGTTTTAACAGTGATTCGATAGCAGAAATCAGGGCAATCTGTATAGAAGAGATTGGCGTGTGGATGAAACTCTATAGCGATGCCTTCCTCAACGACAGCTATCTGAAGTATGTGGGATGGACGATGCATGATAAGGTGGGTCACAGGACGGTTTCTTTAAAGCACCTACACACCCAGGGCTCATTAATACACAGCTTTTCACTTTATTTAGACCTTTGCTCAGGACTGTGTTTGCATGCACTGACTGTAATTGATTGACATCTCTCTCACTCTCCGGTTAGTTTTGTGGCACCTGTTAGTGTAGGGTCACTTTATTGATCACATGAAGTTCGATGAGGTCACATACTTCCCAAATCTTAGCAGTGCGCATTATTCTGAGGAGATTCAATTCAATTCAATTTTCTTTATATAGCGCCATATCATAACAAAGTTATCTCAGGGCACTCAATCACATGGAGCCGGTCGAGACCAACTTCCACATATGTGGAAGCAGATGTCTCCTGTAAAAGGCACAAAGTGTAGCCCTATTTCAGAATACAGGACCAAAACCTGCCGTTACTCCATCCCTGATTTACAGGTTTAATAGACAAACAAAAATAAATACTTGTTTAATTGTAAGCTCATGTTTTCTGGTGTTTAATGTTCAATTATTTCTGAAAATACAAGAGAACATGAGTAAATGACTTGTTTTCTAATTCTCTATTCCAGCAAGGCGAGGTACGTCTGAAGTGTCTGACAGCTCTGCAGGGTCTCTACTACAACAGAGAACTCAATGCAAGACTGGAACTCTTCACCAGCCGGTTCAAGGTCAGCACCACCTGCTGGACAACTTCAACACAAACTAGTGTTATTGTTTCAACTTCTCATACAGCAACAAACATGCTCTGCAGACACAAATTTGCGATCGAAGCGACAGACTTTAACTTGCTACTCCGTTGGATGATTTTAGCCAGATAACTCATTAAACCTTTCATCTTTCTCTTTTCATAGGACCGTATTGTCTCCATGACTCTTGACAAAGAGTACGACGTTGCAGTTCAAGCAATTAAACTACTCACTCTAGTCTTGAAGTAAGTGGCTTTGGTTAGTGCTGTTGTCCCAGTGTCCACATTGTTTACCACATATCAGTGGGACGTAGTCTGTATGTCAAGGACAAGCCCTTGTACTCACCGTTTATTTACATTACTTAATTACATCAAGTACATGCTGCTGGCAGCTACTCCGGAACGTCAGTTGACTCGCTGTTTGTGTTTGCCTCTGCAGTAGTACGGATGAGGTGTTGACCCCTGAGGACTGTGAGAGTGTCTATCACTTGGTCTACTCGGCACACAGGCCTGTCGCCATTGCAGCCGGAGAATTCCTTTTTAAGAAGTAAGTGAGACGTAAATCAAACTCATCGCTTTACAGGAGTCAAATTAGCGTTTATCGCTGAACAGAGAAGCATAGAATGAGTTCATAAAAATTCATCTAGAGGCAGGTTGGTGGAAGGAGAAGAAAGAACAACCATAGTTGTCAAGGACCAGTGGGATTTTAGGAACTTAACACCTCCTGGAAACCATGTCTTTGTTGACCTCCGGTGGTTTATGTTTTCACCTTGCTGCAGTACAGTACAGGTGGACTCAGAACCCGGCGACAACAGTGCTGAGTGTGGTTATAGGTTCAACAGAGCACACATCTGACCACACCTACCAGTGATGCTGGGTGTGATCAGAAGTGAACGGACTCAAAACACTGCTTTTGAGCCTGATGTTAAGGTACTCCTTAAGATTGTTTAGATGAGACTACATTCAGTACTTCTGTGTGTAGCTTTTACAACACTACGTTTTTCTCCTGTTCACCCTGACAGTGAACTGCAGTTGACACTCAGAAGTCAAGATTAAGTTGTTCCAAGACTCGTCTCTGTTGAAAGTTTAATTTTGCAAGTCAGCTCAGGTTAGCTTATGAGTTTTTGTTTTGCAGGCCCCTTGCTCCTTCTAAACATGTAGTTGGAGGATTATGTTGGGGGTTGCTTTTGTGTGATACACTAATGATTATTGTCTCTCTTAAAGATTGTTTAGCCAGCGGGAACCGGAAGAGGAAGGTGCCCCTAAGAGGAGAGGCAGACAAAGCCCCAATGCCAACCTCATAAAGACCACTGTCTTCTTCTTCCTGGAGAGTGAGGTATATTAGCAGGCTATGTTCCTTTACCGCCACACACAGGCTACAATTTCTGTCTTTATTGACAGTATTAAAGCAGTCAAATCATCTGTCCTTTTGTTTGTGTGAACATCTCGCTCCTTAGCTCCATGAACATGCAGCTTACCTAGTGGACTCCCTATGGGAATGCGGTGCAGAGCTACTGAAGGACTGGGAGTGTATGATCAGCTTATTGCTAGATGACCCTTTGCCAGGAGAGGAAGGTATGGTGCTGGTTCCTTGCAGCCCATGGCACATGATGTGTTACGGAGCACAAACGTGATTATAGCTGATTGTTGTGTTTTTGTTTGCAGCTCTTACAGACAGACAAGAGACGGCCTTGATTGAAATCATGCTGTGCACTGTACGCCAGGCTGCCGAATGCCACCCGCCTGTTGGAAGAGGCACAGGGAAGAGGGTCAGTAGTGAACTAAAATTGGTTAAAAGATAATTCAGGTTTTTTTTTTTTAACATGGGATGATGACGAATGTGTAATTGCCATGATGAAGAATGTGTTGAATATTGATCACTTACTTAACTGTTGAACCCAAAGACAGTCCAAACATATCGTTCTAACAGCACTTGCACAGTTAATGTCTTTCCATAAACGCATTATGCTTTTCAACCCTTGTTTTGTCTGACAGCTGTGTTTAGCAGCATTCAAAACATTCAAGTATTTTACTTGTTACCAGTTGGCTCTTGATCAGTTGGAACTTTACAAAAAGTCAAATGATAAAGAGCAGCCTTTTTTTTTTTTTTATTAAACCAAAAGTGTTATGCATGAATGCAAACTAGTTGAAGACAAGCATCTAACTTGCTGCATCTATGTTCAGGTGATGACTGCTAAAGAGAAGAAGACTCAGCTAGATGACAGAACCAGAATGACAGAGCTGTTTGCTGTGGCATTGCCCCCTCTACTGGCGAAGGTTTGTTACATCCATTCTATACCCTTATACCTATATACCTATACCTGTTGTTAATTGAAGCAATACATTCCTTAGTGAGTGCTATTTTTACCAAACAAACGGAGGTGTCCTTCTCGCTGATCTGTACCGGGATGCATAGCATGTGAGCTTCGAACGCCTCTGAGCAAGTTAGCTGCTGCTAATCAAAGTTACACAACGTTGCCAAGCCAATGAATTCCAGTTTGATCATGTCTCTTTCACACATAGCTACAACGTTACCGTCAGGACATGTCTGTTAGATACAACGGCAACACACGCACTGGCAAGAAGCGAACAGGCTTCTGTAACCGTGACGGCAGTGGTGCCGGAAGAACAACAACTTTTGCAGCAAGAGAAAAACGCTTTCTCTGCCAATATAGCATGCAGTCGGGTGTATTTCTTCAAGTGACTCACTATAACATCAACACTGAGTGGACAGCCACATACATTTTCCCTTTTTAACAAGTACTCCTCTAAAAGGCTGTTGGCTTCAGGTGTGTATTCATGAATCGGTAAATATCATTTTGTTGAAGGTTTGTTTTGTTTTTATAGTACGCCATGGATTCAGAGAAGGTGACTAACTTGTTGCAGCTGCCTCAGTTCTTTGATCTGGAAATTTATACAACAGGACGTCTGGAGAAGGTGAGACTTATAACACCAATCAAAAAAGGAAATATTGGATCAGTTAATATAATTATAATAAAATGGTTTGTCTTCCTCATTGACTGTTATCACACACACCGTGTCACTCTTTTCTCTCTAATCCAGCACCTGGAGTCCCTGCTGCGTCAGATTCGGGAGATTGTGGAGAAGCACACAGACACTGAAGTTTTGGAGGCCTGTTCTAAAACTTACCATGCCCTCTGTAATGAGGAGTTCACAATCTTTAACAGGGTGGACATTGCCCGCTCACAGCTGCTAGATGAGCAGGTGGACAAGTTCAACAGGCTACTGGAGGATTTTCTACAAGAGGTGGGAGTGACAGGATGCGCACATCAGCACTGCTAAACATGCATGTTTATACTTGTTGCCTTTTTGGTGAAGTGGGTCTAAACCCTTTCTTTGCATAAACCCCAAATTACCTCTGTAAATTCAAACTTGTGCTAAATAAATTTAATTTCTAAGTTGTTTGATAAGAGATGAAGTGGGTCTTCAGAGTTTGCATATTTCACTGAATAATCTGAACATACCTTACAGGGATGATGAACTTTAAATGTGAGTGAAAAAGATTGAGAAAACATGAAATAGCATGTGAAGAAGCTCTTCGGATATATTTCTGAAGAACCTGAAAACTTTACATCTGTTCTAGATGATAGTCTTTATCAGATGAGTAAACATCTTGATCCATAAAATGTGACACGGCTGCAATTTCTCTTCCCAGGGTGAAGATGCTGATGAAGATGATGCTTATCAGGTTTTGTCAACCCTAAAAAGGATCACCGCATTCCACAAGTATGACATTTATTCCCTCAGATTCCCTCGTTCACTTTATATTTGTCCCTGGTCTCTTATCTCTGGTGCCATCTACAGTTTGAACAATAACTTACCTGTGATCATTTGTACAATTGTGTGAAACTGACCTTCTCTAATCTGTTGCAGTGCACATGACCTGTCGGGTTGGGACCTCTTTACCAGCAACTTCAAGCTGCTCAATACAGGCATAGAGAACGGAGACATGCCTGAGCAGGTTATTAAATGCAGCACCAAGTGAAGTTCAATGTACTCCACAAAGTGTCAATATTTGTAAATACTAATAAATATCGACCCCTCTGGGATTGTGTTTCCTTGTGAGCAGATAGTCATCCACTCGCTGCAGTGTACCCACTACGTGATCCTGTGGCACCTGGCCAAGTCATCTGAGGGCAGCTCCAGGAAGGTGAGGTCTCCTAAACCGCCAACTTCATCGCTCCTCTTCTGCACTGTTTTTTGAGGAGAATTGGATCGACGTGAGTGAACGAATCTGACTTCTGACTTCTGTTTTTGAATCAGGATGACCTGGTGACCCTGAGGAAGCAGATGAGGGCATTCTGTATGATGTGTCAGCGCTACCTCACCAATGTCAACACAGCTGTCAAAGAACAGGTGACACTGCAGCAGCAGCAGTAGTAGTAAAATCTAAGCCATCTGTGCCTCACAACTGATGTAAAAAAAGTCTGATTTTCACAAATCCACAATGTCATCTGTATAATTATACTCTGAAACCTAGTTTGAAACCTAATACGCAAAGAGCCCTTTTGTATTGCACTTACGGACACTGAGCTCAAACCTTTTCTCTCCCCCACAGGCATTCACCATCCTGTGTGATCTCCTGCTCATCTTCAGCCACCAGATGGTGTCCGGAGGCAGGGAACACCTGGAGCCTCTGGTCTATTCCCCAGAGGACTCGCTGCAGTCTGAACTGCTCTCCTTCATCCTGAACCATGTCTTCATAGACCAGGACGATGACACAAATAGCACAGGTGAAAATGCAAATATGCAGTTGTAGCAGCTCATGTACATTCTGCTTTGCTCATGTAGGGAAGTAAAGCGAGTAAAAGGATGGGTTTTCAAATCGATGTGTGCAGCTTGTATACCTGATCTTTTCTTCTGTTTTTTTATCATCGTCCCAGATGGGCAACAGGATGATGAGGCAGTAAAGATTGAAGCTCTGCACAAGAGGAGAAACCTCCTGGCTGCCTATTGTAAATTAATCATCTACTGTGTCGTTGAAATGAAGACTGGAGCGGACATCTTCAAACAGTACATGAGGGTAAATTCAATGTGTATCATTTAAATAAAAAAAGCTGTTATACATGAGGAGCAACACGGTTTTTATAGATGCACCCACTATTGCAAGAATTCATGCATTGTCATTACCATTAGATGTCATGTTTACAGACATAATTTGTCGAATTTTTTCTTTGCAGTATTACAATGATTACGGTGACATCATTAAGGAGACTATGAGTAAGACTCGGCAGATAGACAAGATTCAATGTGCCAAGACGCTCATCCTCAGTCTGCAGCAGGTCAGTGTACACACTCTTGCTCACTCATTCAGTAATTTTGGCCCCATTTTTACGAGATTGTTGATCTAAAGTTTCACCCCTCTCTTCTCGCTAGCTGTTCAATGAAATGCTATCAGATCTGGGTCACGGGTTTGATCGCTCCTCCTCTGCATTCTGTGGAATCAAAGAGTTGGCCCGTCGTTTTTCTCTAACCTTCGGTCTCGACCAAGTCAAAACCAGAGATGCCATCGCTATGCTGCACAAGTAAGACATAATTCTGCTCTTCTCTCATGTTTTTTGGCCTTGCATCTAGGAGCTGTCATGTAAGACAAATTGCTCCTTGAATACTGTGTTTCCTCTTGCCATATTTTATTTTTCCCTCTGTATTTTGGAGAGCTTAAGCGATAAAATGTTGCTCTCTTGCTTCTGCCCAGTAAGAAAGAAAGTATTACATTAAAAACAACAGGCTAGCACACAGGAGCAACAGTGCTATCAAAACAAAACTGGTCTGTTACATACACTATGTAAGGAACCCTGGCACGAATCAAAGGCCCTGCACAGCGTGTTCCTTATTGTGCTCTTTTGTAGCAAAATGTCCAAAAGATCCCAAAAATCCAAAGATTGTAACGCAACACTTATTTCTGATGCATCATCATGTACGTCCCACCAGCTTGTGTCAACTGGTGCAGTGGCAAACTAGGAAAATATTTTTCATGCTTTCTTGACCTTTTTTTTTTATTTTTTTTATGCATGTTTTTAATTGGGAGTATAAAAGCACTCCCACTCCCGACATGTTGGCTTTGCTTCCCTCCTGCGGATTATTAAATTATAATGTTCAGTTTCCAGGAAAGCTGTTGAATGCACGTTTGCTGCGTTAGCTTGGGTATGCCCTACACTTGTGCAACATATGGGCACACTATGTAATGGGATATGCCTGCTGTGCAACTGGCAGCTTTCAGTAACGAAAGATGGGCTAAGAATCCTGCTTTGTTTCCATTCAGTATTTATAATGTTTAAACTTCCAAAGCATTACGTTATAGCACAATGTGACGTGACAACTGGCTGTTGTCAAGTGGAACAGAGGGTGACACAGATTCACAACTAGTAATGAAGGTTTTTTAATAGTAACCACAATATCCTGGGTTTCAGATTGATTTGTGGTTTTATTGAAAGCATTAAAATACTTTTTTATATTCAGAGAGACGCTGTTTAAGAGCGTTTGACAAACGATCAAATTAAACAGTGAAGTGTGGTTAAGTCAGGCATGCAGTAGTAGCTTTAAACATGTACCGCGTCACCCATCCCTGATTGTAATAAAAAAATACACATCTTTCCTCATCAAATTCTTAGTTTTCACTCACATTGTCATGAGTTTCTAAACAATTTTTAGTTTGTATGTTCACAGTGTGTTTCTCTTCCCCTCTGTCTCTGTGCACCTCTCAGGGATGGTATCGAGTTTGCATTTAAGGATCCTAGTCCTCAGGGCGAAGGAGGCCCTCCCCTCCACCTGGCTTTTTTGGACATCCTCAGCGAGTTCTCCTCCAAGCTTATGAGACAAGACAAGAGGACTGTGTAAGTTTTTCCCCGCTGAGCTGACGGCTGGGAGGCTCCAGTGTCTCAGTGTAACAGGTGTTTGTGACAACTGGTGCAACTGGTGTTTCTAGTGCGTGTGTGGTTGATGTGAGGCCTCCACTTGGAATGTGCACGAGTCCTCTGTATGCACCGATATATTGAGTTTTTCATCTGGTCTGCGTGACCTCCTGCTTCTCCCCAGCCACATGTACCTGGAGCGCTTCATGACGTTCCAGATGGCACTGCAGCGAGAGGACTGCTGGCTCCCCCTCATCTCCTACAGGAATTCTCTGCAGGCTGGCGGTGATGACGATACCATGTCGGTGATGAGTGGCTACTCCAGCAGAGGCTCCTCCATCCGCTCCAAGAAGATCAAACCTCCTGCTGCTACAGCTGGAACTTCAGCAGCCAAAAGGAAGCTGCCAGAAGGTATCGCGCACTCGGGAATCATTCGGAAAATGAGCCGCAGAATCATCATTTTTTAAGCTTAAACTGGACATTGTGAACTATAAACCTCAAAACACCTACCAACGCACAATCACACACTGAGAGAAGGTCTCCCATGAGATCCACAAAAATTATAACACATCCCAGCAATGGTGTTATAAAAGCAGAGCTGGAGCCCAGATTAACCCAAATGCGTTCCTACCAGCCTGGCTCAGCTGGCCCGCGCTGATTGGTGATGAGGAGATTAAACAGCAGATGGTAGGAGAGAGTCGAGAGTCAAACTGCTCCTAACCAATCACAGAGGGTCACTGAAATCTGAAAGACTTTCTCATGACCCAAGGATGTCTCTAGAATATTACACAAACAAGTTCTGTATCATTTAATTTACAATGTAGAAGAATGCAGTTCTCTTTGGGGAAAACAGCAGTTCAGTTGTCTCACCTCTGGGTACACTGAGCATTTCCACCCAGGACCAACCGTAGATCTTTTTTTCAAGGTCTTCAAAATGGACAAGCTTTGACAACTTCAGCATTAGTGTAAATATTTTATTGGTTCAGTTAAAGTCATCAATAATATCCCTATTTGTTCAGTTTATGTTTTGAAACTCAACGTTGTTCGTAGTTAAGGCGCTCGGAAGAAAGTTTGGGAGTAAACACAAGCATGTGCACACTTGTTGCGAGTTTGTCTAACACTTTGGCCCTTCCTTTTCAGAGGAGAGCAGCAGCAGCGAGGTGTGGCAGCAAAGCATGCAGACCCCAGTCATGTTGCCGTCCCCCCACCTCACATCCACTGCCATGCGAGACCCTAAGAGGGGCCGCGATGACAGCTTCATGGGGGTCTACCCCCTCCCTCACGACCAGCAGCAGCAGCAGCCCCACCAACACCCACAGCACCATCAACAGACGCCTCAGCACCACCAGACACCCATGGACTACAAGTATGCATGCTTGACTGTTGCATTCCTAAGATCTAGCAATGCAGTTGTTTTAAAGTTTGAATGAAAACGTCACTGTATAAGATTTAAGTGCTCCGTAGGCATAACATGCAAAAGCTGTGTTTTTAAGTTCCTCCATTTAGTTTTTTTGTTGTAGTTTTCTAATCGGTTTCAGTACAAAATCAAATAAGAGCGTCTTAGTTGGCCAAGCCAAAAAAAAAAACCCTCTTCACTCTACATGAAAGTACATATAACAGATCAGTGTTAATTTATGTAACTACTGTTCACTCTTGCTTTTAATTTATGTTTACAAACCAATTCCCCTCAGGGGGGCATAATTAATATGGATATTTACAGTGTACACTTCAAACTGCCCAGAAATATTCTTACATTCTTTAATTCCACAGTCCAACATTCATCCACTTGCCTCCTTACTTGCTGTGTTGTTGAGTGGATCACTTTATTTTCTGAGAGTGGGATCAGAGGACTGCAATATGAGCCAAAATACATTAGGACAAGGTTCAATGTAATTTGCTTGCCATTAATTTTGAGGGCAAACGGCAGCAAAATGCTTGTATTTAACAGCCTGCCAAGTGTTGGCCCTACTGGGACAGTGAATGACTAGTTTATTCATCCGACCTGACTTTTCTTAGGCGCCAGGCCAGTGGGCCAGCTATACAGTTGTATCTGACATTCTTGTGGGTACCCCCAGTTCCAATCCATCACCAGACACGATGGATTAGAAAACATGCTAATTATTGCGCTCTCCTGCATTTAGTTCCCAGGTGACGTGGATGCTGGCTCAGAGACAGCAAGAAGAGGCACGCCAGCAACAGGAAAGAGCCATGAACTACGCCAAGCTCAGGACCAATCTGCAGCACGCTATGTAAGACATGCGCACACCTGCAGGTGGAGGTGCCTGTGAAAATCTCCTCAAAAGTTGGTCTCCATAATTTATGTAATGGTTTGTTGTTGCAGTCGTCGTGGCACTGGGCTTATGGAGGAAGATGAAGAGCCCATTGTGGAGGATGTGATGATGTCATCTGAGGGTCGCATGGATGACCTCAATGAAGGCATGGACTTTGACACCATGGACATTGATCTGGTAAGATACGCATTTAACTGAATTAAGTACTTAATTCAAAATACAGTATTCTTTAAATCATCTTTGGATTTTTAAAATGGATCTTGCAAAAAAACAACTTGTAGGGATGGCCTACGAGGATTTCCCTTTCTCACCTGCATGCTTCACTGAAAAATTAGATTGTCAAAAGATTATTTTACATCTCCTTCAGACATTAGTTGCTGTTTCTAATAATGTAACATCTGGTCTTTAGGACAACAAGGCCAAATGTTGCATCTGGAGACTCAGCGTGGTCTGATTTATATTTTCCTGTTGCAACATTGGATACAACTGATTTTAATTCAGAAATACTCGAAGGACAAAAATGCAAAAACCTTTTAAACTCGATACATCCGAACAAATCTCAGGCCGCCGGCCAAGAGAGTAGCAGCCCAAAGATCCTGCCTGTATCTGAGGCGGTCAGCAGCACCGTCATGGGTCCATGTAGAGCAACACAAAAAAACTCCTTTAGAAACCAATGTGGTGAAGACTGAGCAGCAAAAACACATTTTATGTGATGTGATTTTTTTATTTTGCCATCAAGGCCATCAATCGAGTCATTTGTTATCAGTGAAGGCAGATCAGCCCTCATCAATCTGAGCATCTCTAGGAAAACACTGCAGTCTTTCTTTTTGTTGAGTTTTATGGCCCAGTAGTTTCCAGAATGTTATTTGTCATCAGAACGCTAACTTAAGCTCTAAGAACAT
Source organism: Nannoperca obscura (assembly GCA_036024295.1). Classification (NCBI taxonomy): domain Eukaryota; kingdom Metazoa; phylum Chordata; class Actinopteri; order Centrarchiformes; family Percichthyidae; genus Nannoperca; species Nannoperca obscura. Next base: position 23,892 of record JAVQJL010044028.1, on the reverse strand, counting down.
ATTTTATCCTGATTTAATTACATTTTAGCTACTGGTTTCGCATTCATAACCAGTCAGTTATTCTAAGAAAAGGCTGATTTCTTTAGCATGCCACAATTAATAACGAGCAGATTGTGTTGATCTTTGCATGCCACTTCGAAATAAGCAAAGAAGACTCATCCAAAAGAATTGTTGGCTGTGGGGAAGGACGTATCTGTTATTTTGAAAAAGATGCACTCAGCTGACGGTGCCATTCAACTGTTGGTACAACACGAGGCAACATGACAAATTTATTTGACCATTTAAGCCAACACCGAAAAACCACGTCGGATGCGTGTAAAGCCAGAACAAAATTTTATCTCAGACCAAGTGTCTATTTTGGATGCTAACGCTAGTGCTGCGCTCTGAGAACGGCTCAAAATGTCACATTGAATCGACCAGAAAACTAAACAACTGCCCTAGTTTCTCTAAATTCACTCTGTGATAAATTCTTTCCAAATTGAGCTACACACACACACACACACACACACACACACACACACACACACACTGTGTGTATTTTCTTTTTTTTTTCTTTTGTTTTTGGGCAAAGATTGTTCAAATATTCATTGGGCCTTCCAAAGTTGGAGGGGCTCTGCAGTGCGCATATTTTATTTGCATAGAAATGTGTGTGAGTGTGAGAGTGAACCAGGAAAAAGAACTTACAAGCACAGGGTGCGAGACTGCGACAGGCGAAGAGGTCGGTGGTGTAACCTGGGAAACTACAGCTCACAATCTGCTGTTTTAGCCCCACCGCTGGTTTTGTTTTACAAAGCAACCACAAGAAAAACCGACACAACCAGCTACACAAAATGCAGCCTTGCTGCCTCTGCTTGACACAAAATGTTCATTTTCTTCAGAATGAACCTTTCCCATTACTCAACCCTCTGAAAAACAAGGCTAGTCTGTTGTGCTGGTTCTCTGAAAATAGGCCTACACTTATCTTGTACGCACAAATTAATGAAAATATAGGACAAATTATTTTTCTTTTCTCCATGGCCACTCCAGAGCGTGGTGTTTTTCACTGGGCTCCTTCTTTTTAAAAGCGTATATACTCGCGTATGTACTCCTTGGGAAAAGATTTAGCGTAGATCACAGAGTGTTTGACGGTATCTGTTTTTCTCTTCCAGCCGCCCTCCAAGAACCGTCGCGAGAGGTCTGAGCTCAAGCCAGACTACTTTGATCCTGCTTCTATCATGGACGAATCGGTAAGGAGCGATAAGTTTGTCCTCCGGCTGCTGTTATAGGTAGAGCTACAAACACAAACGCACTGAGAGATGACACAACTTGGGATTTCCTCAAAGTAAACGAAGTAATATTAATATAACGCTATAGAAGTAAATTGAGATTTTTGAGTTTGTTAGCGGAACAGCCTGCATGCGCTGTAACCAAATGCAACATTTCTTATTGTTTGCAAAGCCGTCCTTTTTGCCCGCGTAAACACACCAAAGTTTCATTATATCAAAAGGTACTGCCGGCCTTAAATTCTTGTTTCAATGTGTCCCAACATTAAGAAACTATGGGGATTTGCCTTCGTGCTTGTTCTTACAGTGGACTTTGAACTGCAGGGCCCCTCAGACACTGGCTCAGTATCAGCACTGAACAATGTCGGGCTGTTTTTGAGTTAAAGCGATGTCATTGTCACAAAATACCACGACAGAAAACTTGTTTCTCTTCACCAAACTCTTTAGTATTTTGTTCCATTAAGTTTATTTCTGAGCAAAGAAACAACTCGCAGCACACTTGGCAGCTTTTGCTACTCAGCCTCACATTCGTGTGTCCTCTCTCAATAACTTTTACACAGTGTTGATAATGATGGGGCTCTAGATTAAATTTAATTATAATAAGCAGATCAATGCAGTGTGTCTATTATTGCGATTCCCTTTTGCTGTGGGCAAACTTCAGTTAAAACATTTTTGCATCTTATTTTGTCTGACATGATTCAGTTTGTTGGACTGTATTTTAACTGTAAACAGAGGAGACGCATTCAGTTTGGTTTTAGCCAAATATGACCAAAGTATTCTTAACTAAGTTGTGGGTGCACCTCATTAACTTCATAGATTTATATGATATTTTAAAGTAATACTTTTTGGTGGCATACATTTGCACAAGCAAATAGAGGCAATATAATACATTGTCAAATACTTTTGTAGTTGATTTAGATCATTATTCATGTACTATACCTAGCCATCAGTCATAAGGTCATTTTTTTCCTACCAATTTCTTTGATGTTAAATGTAAGTGTTTCATTTTAAAACTGTTTTTTTTGTCTTCCAGGTCCTTGGGGTGTCCATGTTTTAAGCTAATATCCAGATGATTTTGATGCTGGGCTAACAGAAGAGGCGCTTTGTATTTAAAGAGAATTTTAGATGCGAAAACAGAAGTGTTTTCTGTAAGAAAAAACAAAACAAACAAAAAAAAAAAATTCTGGCTTGTACTCCACGTGGACCAATGACAACCCACACTCAGTGTTGCTTGCTCAGAAAGGACTTTGTTTCAAATATTTACTTTTATAATCTTGGGTAAGCTCTTCCTGTTCAGAAATAGTGTAACAGGCCACTTCCAAACCTATTAGAAATGAGACATGTTTGAAGAAGAATCCATAATAGCTTTCTTTTTTCTTTTTCTTTTCTTTCTTTTTTTTAAACGGGGATGAATTGGTGTGTTTAACTTAAGAAACTTTTTTTTTTTGTTCATGTCTAACCCTTTTTACAATTGTAGTAAGTTACCAGGTGTGAAGTAGTAATTTATAAACAGACTGTAGTAGCTTGCTTGTAATGTGTTAGCCAAGTGGATGGAGGTCTTTATGTTTCTGTGCTTTTTTTTTTCTTTTCCCCCTCCCCCTCTATCTCTTCAGTTTGTTTCCCTGTTGTTGGGCCTGATTTGAGGTCCTGATAACCACTGGTGGTTAAGACGGTGTGATGTCACGTAGAATCAGTCACGATCCCTTTTTTTATGCTGTGAAGATTCCCAGAGTCCACTGAACGCTCCACGCTGTTAAGCAGTAAGTCTGAGAGCTTACCCTAAGATTTGGACCACTCCATAACCACCATCTATCTACTAGAGATATGTGTCTAACCCCCCGCCCCCTCCCCAACAACGAGCAGATTTTTATCTCAGTAGTGCCACTGTGTGGGCTCTGGCAGAAAGCCGCTCGGTCAAAGAATTACACATCTTTTTCTCTTAAAATCCAGCAGCATAATGTTGAAATGGGTATCTCTACATTTTAAATAAAAGTTATATATGAATCGGTGCTGATTTTATATATGTGCTTTTGGTTTTCTTATTTTCAACTTTTCAACCTTCAGTCACAAAGTTTGAGAAAACGTGTAAGTAAAACTTAAAAAAGAAAGCATGTGAAGCCATGCATCAAGGAAGATTTTTAAATTTGTATTTTTATGTTTTGGGGTTTTTTTGTTTGTTTTTTTTCTTGTTTTTTTTTTCTTTTTGTCTTGATAATGTCTTCGGGTTTCTACCTTTTTTCCTACATGTAAATTAGTTTGGATAAAACTAATGAAAAGACTTGTGAAATTCAGCTTTAAGGTTTTCTCAACATAAAAGGTCCTGTCACAAAATACTTAAAGATTTCAAATGTTAAAAGTTCAACGGTAGTCATTCAGACAATACTGAAAATGAAAGTTATTCAGGAGCGATGTGGCAGCTAGACAAAGCTTAGATTTTGACATATATTTGTCACACAAGTTTTAATGAAATGTTTTGTCTACTGAGGTTTTTATTTTGTAGTCATTCCATGCTTAAGCCTTAAACATGCTTGTGAAGGTCACCTTCTCTCACAGTAATCTTCCATGTCAAGGATCAGTCATGTTTAAAGGTGGATAATTGGCTTCATAGAAGATGAAACATGAGGTGGTCAGATGTAATGTGATAAAGTAGATGAACAGCCTATATGTGTTTTGCCTAATTATTTTATGTAAGTAAAAAAGAAAATTCTTTTAAGGAAAAAGTACTGTTTATTGTTTGTTACTTACCACTACATTGGTATAAATTCTTATTAGATCATGTGTGTATATATACAAAATTTAATTTTTTTCCTTCCTTTTGGCCATTTCTGTGTTTTTATGATTTTTTTTTTCTGCACTCTTGCCTACACTCTAAGTTGTTGTCTATTATCCCATCCTCTTTCAGTCACTCTGTTTTCTGATTTGTACTTGTCTGGAGACAGTAACTTTTGAATAAAAATCAACACATTTCATCTGTGGTACTTTTTTACTTTTGACCACAATGAACTTACTACAACTAATTCTGGGGTTAAACGGATCCGGGCTGCACAGTTCACATATACTCTTGGTTTTTCCTTTGCACACTTATGCGATGTGGGGTAAAATGTAGTTTAGTCGGGTGACACTGAAGTAATTCACTTTAATGGCACAAGGAGGCAGTATTGTCCCAGGTGGGATTCCAGGCTACCACATGTCTTTCTCACTTTGCTGAAAAGGCTATGAATATGTATTCCCGGGGCCCTCTGCATCTTCAATGCACGCATCTCGCTGTATGTGACTGCTTTTTTATTTGTGTCGACTATCAAAAAAGCCCATTGTAGCGAGAGTAATATCTTGTTCTGTACAGACAAAGGGCCCCGTAGTTGCTGCAATGATAAAAGTGAGGACACGAGGTAGCAGCAGAAAGGATGAAAGGAGCGGAGACGTCTGTGTTAAGTGCATGATTAATAAAGAGATCAGATCAATGCGCAGCATATTAGAATAGGAGCTGGCGGAGAGAGCTCCCCTTCATGTACGGCCGGTGATAAATGAAGAGGCTCATCTATCACTACATCCGTCTGCGCGTCACATGTCAGCTGTCAGAATGAGCACTTACCTCGGCAGCCCTGCTCGGTTGTCTCCCGAGCTATCAGCCCCTTTTTTTTTTTTTTTTCATCACGCTGTTAGTGGCGTTCATGCAGAAAGAGAGCAAAGACAACATTTTGATCAATGTAGCCTGTAACTGTTGTCATGTTGTCAGACCAGTTTTGCGTACGTTTGAGGAGGCGTTTCATGTCCACATCTCAGGCTTCTGCGTCAAAAACGATTGTTTTCCATCAACCTTTCTCTCTGTGAAGCCCACAGCAGTGCTTCTGCTTGGGCTGAGTTAAGTTGTGTTGTGAGGTCACGGCTGCAGAGGTTAAATCAGAACCACAGCCTCTGCAGGACTTCTAGCTTGTATTTACTCCTGATAACCCACAGGCCCTATCAGTTTAGCTGGTGCTGAGACCTCCAAGAGGGTCAAGGAGGACTGGGAATCATGATTCACACATACATCTGCAGAGTTCACAGGGGAAACTAGTCTCTAACTATATAGGATCTGAAAAGTATTTCATGGCAATTTAAAATATACATGTTTGCTCTACATTTGGCGTAGCCGCTCTTTCATGATATTGATTACAGTTCTCAGAAGAGCTGTTGCATGCAGAGACTTTTCCAGTATTCTGCCAGAAGATAAACCCGCAGAATTTTGATTCTGTGGATAAATCATCAATGAGGGCATAATCTCCTCGGCTTGTAAGGGCAGAGGAAAGCAGCTGACCCTGGTAAATCATTCACCGGGACGTTAGATTAGGAACACGGACACACGTACACAGATAGACCAACTTCCAGACCAATGACGTGCAGACGCCCAGACTCATCTTCTTCTGCACTTTAGTACACCCCATCCTTGACATTTCTGAGCCATGACATTCCAACAATACGCCGTGCACCCAGTGAAGTATCTGGTAACCAAATAAAGGGAAAGAATCTCTGCTGGATTAAGAGGAGATGCTCTGTTGGCTGTAAGAGAGATGTCAAGGTGACTGTCAAATGAGAAAACGGATCAATGCCCTTCATTATGAGGAGCAGGTTTCATGAGACAGGCCAGAACAGGTCAGAGATTCCAGTGGAAAGCTATGAATAGAGCGCCGTGGGAACCTACTGTCTGCCTCCTGTCGGTTTTCACCATATTGACACACAGGCAGAGCGGCTAAAGGTATGCTGAATGAGTTGAATGAGTGACAGGGCTATTGTGCTTAGAAGACAGAAGCAGGAGGATTAGTCTCCGTTTGACACCGAGCGCTGAGATGGTCCGGTGTGTGGAGGGAATCTGTCATCAGCAGAGCTGCAGGTGGTCCAGAGGTCCGGGCAGGGCATTCGACCCCGTGAGGCGAGAAAACAAGACTGGTTTTCAGCTGGGAGCAGGATGATGTTTACCCTGCGTTACCCGGGAATCCTGTTCTCTACACGTCTCTCCTCACCTCGCATCTTTGTTGTGGAGCCACTTTCGCTCGTCCCAGTGGGCGCAAGCTCTGCAGTGAGGATAATAGTGGTTTTCCCTGCAGGTAGAGGAAACAAGATTATGGTTTTTCAATTAGGGGGGGGGAGAGAACTCTGAAAACATGCAAGCCTGTGAGGTAGCAATGCGATGCGCAAGGCCTACATTTCCACGCTTCCATTTTCAAATCCCTTGAAACTGATTCAAAGGTGACCCACAGATGACTGAACGCATATCTAGGACAAGCCAGCTCTGCGAAATCATGAGTCTCAGTAAAGTTTGGATGAGTGTCTTATAAGGGCATGATGAGACAGGTCTCATAAAGATGACGGAGAGCTCTGCATGTCACCAGCCCCTGCCAGGAAACCCCAGTGATTAACGAGGGCCGGGACACCTCTGCTAATAAGACTCATCTCTTTAATTGGCTCCATGATACGACTGTGCAAATGGCCCAGGGTGCGCGCGCACGCGTGTGCGCGTGTTAAACGTGCGTGGGCAATATCCACGTCTGCACCATGTTCATTTCTGCATGCATGCATGCAGGGTTGCAGCGTTGGGTGTGTCTCCATGTGGATGTGTGGGGCGGGTGGGTGGCCCATGCATGTGCCTGTGATTAAAGCTTTCTCACGTCCCTTCCGTGCTGATACAAGCCAGAGAGGAGGCAGAGAGCCTCATTAGAAAGAGAGCACTTCTATTGCTGGCCAAGATTTAACACCTCACCCAATAATAATTTATTCAATCTATTCTTAAGTATTGCATTCGCTGGTAGATAGGGGTTAGGTTATGTAAGAGTGCGACAGTGCCTAGTTTGAATGTGATATGATGATAATTATAAATCCAAGGGAGACGACAGATGGTGAGGCACTTTTAAGGTTCAGCAGGTATAAGCATTACTACTCTGCTGCCGCCAGATCAGTCCCCAGGAGAGTGAGTGGAGGGGGGGGGGGGGGATTAGAGGTAGTCAAAGACAAGAATAGAGTGCAGACACAGTAATAGAGAGCTGGTCCTCGTTAGCACGCTATTCATCAGTCTTGTGAGGTCAGCGAGCCCCTGAGGGGTAGTGTGTGACCCATCACCTCTCACCCCTGACCCCCAGCCAGCACCTGGAGCTGAGGTATTTCCTCATAACATTCACTTGCAACACTTTGTCTTCATAACTGATTCGTGGCCAGTGGGCGGAGATCGTTCCGCTCACGTCCAACTGAATAGCCTCAAATGGTTGAAAGCGTTGAGTTTTTATTTACAGTTTTTGTCGTCGCAAGACAAAAAAAAAACGTACCGGCTGATGCGTTTGCAGAGCAGGGAGCGGCCGACCCAGAGGCGAAAGAGAGTGGACGGCACAGACAGGAAAGGAGGAAATGCAGAGAGGACAGGGAGGTACAGGAGACAGAATGGGAGGTGGAGGAGGGTCAGGGTCACAGCTGCGATAAAGAGGTCAGAATGAAAGATGTTGCTTCAATTCAGCCGTGAGGAAATATAAACAATGTCCTAAAAATAGTTGTGGGACCTGATCATCTGTCACCGCTGTTGTTTCAGCCAGGTGTGAGCAACTTTGCTCCCAATAACAGACCTGGCTGCTGGCTTCTTTGCGAAGAACTGGGTTACCAATGTAACAAATGTGTCCGGGCGACCCTTAATCCCAACTTCTCTGCAGTCCATAGGCCCCTCGACAAACAGTCAGTGATTATCTTAACCCCTCCAATAAATATGACATGCCGGTCTTAACTTCATATCTGCCACTGACCACTAACTCTTCAACTCTGACCTTTTACCCCAACCTGAGCTGTTGACCTTCCTTCTCTCCATATGTCTTAATTTCCTGCCAAGAATTTATCCTAAGCCGAGCAGAGCTGCTGGGAAATCAGCACGAGTAAAGTTTTCTTTTGGAGGGGTGCTGGCTGATTGACAGATACCAGGGTGAATGAGCCCAAATGCTCAGGGCAAATAAGACAAGCAGGAACACACACCCTCGTGCCGCCCTCTGCCCATCTTTCCTTCTCTGTTTCTCTATATGCCCCGTCCTCGCTTCTTCCGGTGCCCCTCCTTCCTTTATTTATGCCTGCAGAGCTACTTTGTTGTGCTTTTAGTGGCTGGGTTTGTAGATGGAGCAGATGCTGGAGCTGATATTCCCTGATCCTGCAGCGAGCTGAGATAAGAGCAGATTTATGCCAGAGTGAGGGAGCATGGGAGTAATTGCTGAGGCTTTGATGATGCGGCTGAGAGCACTCGTGTACCCTCTGCTGCTTACTAACAAGGACATCCTCAGATTTAGGAGTTTGTCTCTCTGGGTTTAAAGTATGTGTTTTTTTTTGGTTGGTGTATATCTTTTGTAGCCAAAGGTGTGTTTGTGCAACAGTGCATGCTAGGGTGCAATGCTTCCTTATTGTTCTGTGTGCGGGCTTGTGCTCAAGTGTGTACATTAGTTGTGATTATTCTTTATGCCTTTGTTTTAAAGGCATCTCACAATTACAGCATCTTTGTGTGTGTGTGTGTGTGTGTGTGGGCATTACACACTGCAGACCTCCTCTAGGATTTTATGGTCTGTATTTATAGCTGCACAGAATCACGCTCAGCTCAAAACATATGACATAATCAGGATGACAGATAACATTCTCTCTGCAGATAAGGGTATCTCACTGATTTTCTATGGTTCAAATATAAGCGTCTTTTCCCTGAAACAGATGACAGTGACTGCTAGATTTGGAATAAAAGCACATTCAGAGGATGTTTCTCTACCGGCACAGTCATTTTAAGGAACAGGCCCGCATGCAGGGCTTCCGTACTACCTCTTAAAATATAAATACATGATCAAAGCTGCACCTGCCAGGGGGGAAAAAAGGCAGCGCTGATGAGGTTGTTGGGGCTGCTTTATTCTGTAGTCTGATTAGAGGTGGACTCTAATGGCTCTTCAGATGAACATTGAAGAGAGATGAATCATCTGTTCAGTGTCCTCGGGTGATGATGTCACTGAGGACATGTCAGTCGCACCAGGCAGCAACAATGACACGTTGATCCCTGTGGCTTTGGAGCCTGACCTGATGCTTGACTGATGCAAGTGGGCTCAGACAGGACAGATACCTTCATGAGGCCTGCAAACACACACACGATCGCACACACATGCCAAAGCGCACAATACACACACAAATCTTATCTTTCTGCCTGCCCTGGCCATCACCCCGGGTCTTCCTGTTTTTCTCAGGGGGCCCACAAAGATTCCAGCTCTCTGCAGAAAGTCAGTGGAGTCGTGTGAGGCTATTAGTTCTGCTGGGAGAAACACTTTTAGGAGTATCTACAGCAGAGAGAGGGCGATAAGTGGAAGATCATTAGAAGCCCTGAGCCGGAGCCAAATAGAATTAGATGACGCACACCACAAGATCATAACTCAAGCCAAAATCAGTAAGGACATTGGGATCAAATTAGATGCTAAATCCCTCTGTATCATTTAGAGACAATAATTTCTTCTACGCGTCAGCTCTGTGGGCTACTTGTTTCAGTTCCAATCCCGCCAAAGAGAGCCAGTGCTCAGTTCAGAGGAGGAGTGCAATGAGTCAGATCCTCTGGTCCAATTATATCTGCATCCTGCAGTCTGCTGTTTAAAGCAAACACACACACACACATCCTCACATAAGACAAAAACACACACGGGCAGAGAGACACACTTTGAAATCCACACTGCACGCAAAGCTGCCAAGAAACGCATGTAGCAGTCTGAAAATAACGGGCTGGAAAACAGTATCACACATGCCGTGAGCGCACGCACACACACAAACACACACACACACACACACCACTTGAGCAGGAGCTTGTTGATCATCACACAGGCATGGGACTGTGAAGAAGGGGGGAGGGAGGGCTGAGCTCACAGAGGTCGCTTTGAAGTTTCCATTCAGGTCTTTGTCCCATTCAGGCTGCTGGCAGTAGACATCTCTACTAGAGGCCTGGCCCCTCCCATCGTCACACCATCCCCTCACACACACACACACACACTCTTACACACTGAAAAAAGAAAAGAATGCACGTCCGCAGGTCCTGTCCATCACACAGGCTTTAATTAGAGTGGATTCGAATGCACCCTTTTGTACACTTCTCGATCTCTCCTCTTTCTTTAACCCCCACCCTCATTTCACTCTCTTTCACCAGCTCCCACACTCTCATTCCTCCCTCTCTCCCCTAACCCTTTTTCACTTTTGTTGCTCTCCTTTTCTTGGCAGGGAGTGAGGCACCTCTCCAGACTTTTTCTTCTCTATGCCTCAAGTCCCCTTCTATCCCCCTCTTCTTTCGGTACCCCCACCCCCCCACCCCCCAGTCTGGAAGCTGAGTGTGACCTAATGTTTGACAGACAAGTAGCCTTGGAGAAAAGACTCATCTATCAGAGGCTTGTAATTCTATTAGAATGGACAGAACACCCCCCCCAGGCCAGCATTTGGCATATTCTCTCCGTCAATTTAACTCTTCTCTAAACCCTCCGGGCCACGGGCCTACAAAATGCAGTTTATGCTAACAAATAATAACAGTGAGTTAATAATTTGTGTCTGTGTGTGTGTGTGTGTGTGCGCATGTCTTAACTGTCTACCTATATTTTCATCTAGAATTGTGGAGTGTCAAGTTCTTTGATATTAAGCATCAAAGAACAATTTCTCTTTTCAAATTCTAATCTCATCTGAGAGGCTAAAAAGATATAATGCAGGGAACAGTGGAGAGTTAAGAAGGGAGGATCACAAGCAGCTACTAATCAGGATTGTTATCCAGATTCCAAGATGTTTATATGTAGACAAAGCTGGTTGCATGAAACACCTATTGTCTTGGCTTGTTATTAGACCTAATTACTGATATGAAAAGAGAAAAGAAGAGGTTTTGCTTACATCTCCTGCTGGGATGTTAGATTGAGGAGGACATGTTTAGCGCAGATTGTTATTTGTCTGTAATCAGTGCTTTCCTGTCAGTCATGACGGCTGAGAGGAGTAAGCGAGAGGAGCTAGAGAAGTAAAAGAGACAGGAGGAAGACGTCTGGACAGCAATCAAGCGTATCACAAACAGGAAATGTACGTCTGCCGATGCCCCAGATGTTGTGTTTGGCCTCACTGCTTTTACAGTCAAATCAAAGCAGCATGAATAGCTCATACAACAACTTTCAAGTGTCAGCCTCCGAAAATAGTCGGTTTACATTAACAGAGTTTTCCCACTGTTTCAACTGGCTCAGTGTTTGGATTGAACCCGTGTTGTTTGTGTTGGTGCCCTTGTGTTTCCTTCAGTGACCACTTTACTGTGCGTGAGACGGACGGGAAACATGCTGCTGAGTGCCTGTGTGTGAGCGTGTGCGTCTGGGTGTGTTGTCTCACTGGTTAATGGCTGTTTGATATTGATTACGGCTGGAACGTCCGAGTCACATGTTCCTCGTCCTCTCCAGATAACGAGGGTTAACCACTTGACCCCGTGCATGCCAAAGGGGCTCCGCTCATACCTGGATCCACAGCCTCGGCTGAGGTCACATCTCCCACAGCTCCAACCGAGGCCGCAGCCCTCTGGTCTCCGACCGGGCTCGTAGATCACGGCCGTGTCACAGAGCCACACCAGAGGGAAATATTCCAGACTTCATTAAGGGCAGATTAAAAGCAAGAGGAGGCCACTTTAACTGTGATTTATTTTCACTGTGAGGTTGCTGGGCTGACTGCAGGCCGGCAGCGGCTTCATCCTGGAATGATGATGTCATGGTTTCAGTGTTTGCTAAGTGTAAATATCAGATTGGGAAGGAACTATGTCCTCTGCAGCAGGGTTCATCTTGGAGTTTCAGAGAGAGGAACAAGCTCTTAAAGCTACAGAGAATGACTAACTATTCTCCATTTTAGAGCTGAAACTAATCATTAGACAATGAACAGATTATTAACTTGCGACCGTTTTGATAATAGAGTCTTCTTTTTAGTCATTTATCAAGGAAAACTGCTACATCTCTGGTTTCTACCCCCCTAAATTAGTTTCATATGAATGAATGAATTTGTTTAGCCAAATTAGCTTGCTAGCATGTCTGTTGGTCCGTTGGTTCATTACTTTGGTCCAGACTGTAATATCTCATTAATTAATCTCACAATCAAATGGATCGGCACAAACGTTTATACGGATATTCATGGTTCCCAGAGGATGAACCCTAATGACTTTTGTGATCCCCGGACTTTTGCTCTAGCCCCACCATGAGGTTGACATCTTTTGGTTTCAAGTGAAATGTCTCAACAACTATCGGATGGATTGCCGTGAAATTCAGTCCACACGTTAATGTCCCCCACAGAGCCAACTGTAATATATTTCCTCTAGCGCCATCATCTGTTTAAGAATGTTAATTGGTCCAGTACTTCATTAATCAGATTATGACTAATACTTGCTAAGCTAATGATGTTCCAATCAGCCTCAGCTGTACTTTGTCACATGGGAAACTAAGATGGTGAACATAATAAGTATTATACCTGCTTAGCATCAGGTGGTTAGCATCATTATTGTGAGCATGTTAGCATTTAGCTCAAGGATCAATTGTGTTGTAGTGTGTAGTACAACCTTACGGAGCTGCTAGCATTCCTGCAGACTGTAAGTCCTGCTGGGTTTCGAACTGTTGGTGGGACAAAATGAGCAGCTTGAAGATGTCACCTTGTTCCCTGACATATAAAACAAAGATCAATAATGAAGACTCTTAGTTGCAGCCTGACTCCTTTTTGAAGGGTCTGAGGAGCGGGTGTGTATGAGCTCCTGTGGTATCAAAGTACATTCGGGCTATTTATAGAGCCACTAATCACAGCCACCTATACACATTAACATGATGACCTCATTCCTTGAAAACGCCACTATTTCATAGGTGGCTGTCTGAGGGGGGAGGGGGGAGGGGCGAATCAAATTGCCTTCCATGGTGTGTGTGACTGAACTAGAAAGCTATACTCAATACAGTCCTTTGTCCTCCTGTACTGCATGTGATGACGTGTGGTTCTTCTGTTTTAGTTTTGATTGCTTCTCAAGGCAAAGCTCTGTATTAGATCTATTTTGTATTTGGCTAATAAAGTGTTTTTTAAGTCCAGGCCATGAGTTGATCACACTCTTACCCCCATCATCCTGGAGCCATATTCCTATTGGCTACTGAGCTTTGGCTGCAGCTGTGGCCCTCGTCAACAAGTTGAAGGCATCTCATTGGCTCGTGAGAGATCAGGTATTTTATCTGTGACTGTCTGATTGGCCACCAAGGTATCAGGTATCCCAGATGTCCCCGGCCGTCAGACGGGACATGCCAGCTCTGTGGCAACAGGCCTGTGTTTGCTGTTGCCATGACTACGCTCTTTACCGTTCTGTAGCCGGGCTCCTGAGGATGCAGCCATGGCAAAGCTCCAGCAACACTTGGGAGTATAAAGAACGACTTTGTGACCTCTCCAGACTCTCCTCCCTTCTCCATGCACCTCGGAAGAAGGTTGACGTCGTGCCACAAAATCCTTACTCCCATGCAGCCGTGGAACTCCAACTTCTGTGGCCCCTGTTATCACTGGCTCACACATACACCCACACACACACACACACACACACACACACACACACACACATACACATACACAAATATAAATACACTCAGATAATTAGAGTGCAGAATCATTCGGGTGTGAAGCTGATGTTGAGCTCGTTGTTTCACAAAGATTTATGGGCTGTCAAGGCACAACAGGATGTGATTAAAAAAAATTCAGGAACCATGAGACATGTCTTTAAATGTCCGTTATCTTTCCTTTCCAGTCCCCCTGAATCCCCCTCCTCTATCCCGTGAATCGATTTCATCGCAGCCGTTAGGGGGCGGCATTGATCGCTCAAATGCAACTAAATTAAGAGGAGCTCTCCTCGCGCTCTCACTCTCACATGCGCACACAAAGGGGGCACAGACATGGACATGATCAATTATGTGTCAAGCATTTCTTCCTCAATGAATGAATGGCCCGATGACTATAGGCAACCGACCGGCTATTGTCTATTGACACTGGAGACTAAGTTCTCATGCAGTTCATTATCCCAGAAGAGGACAACTAGAAAGAGACCCACAGAGACCATTAATCATCATTTCTTTCTAAGAGGACACCAGAAAGGACCGAAATAACAAAATACTGTAATCCTATACAGTCAATTCTAAAGAGGTTTGCAGAATTAAACGAGCCTGTATGCACATTTAGAGACGTTCATAATATTATCTCTTCATAGTTGTGAAGAGATAATATTACGAATGCACGTATCCTACCTACAGACGTACGTTTAATTCCCTAACGAGAGATGTTGACAGACCTTTATTAAAGCAATGTGACGGCAAACACGTTGAGTGCGTGATCCACAGGGACAGGCAGGTCCTGGATTTAAAGGAGCCAAAGTTTTACGCTCAAACAGCCTATCACGTTCCTTTTCCTCCCCGTAGCTTTCGGTATGACGAATAACTCCAAAGTCCATTTCAATTTGGGTCGATGACTAGTGCCGAGGTGGTGGTGGTGGGGGTGGAGGTGGAGGTGTGTGTGTGTGTGTGTGTGTGTGTGTGTGGGGGGGGGGGGGTCAACCCAATAACAGACTCACCCCCAAACTCCCTCCCTCTATCCGCGATCCACCCCTCCACGTCCCCATAAATGCCTTCGCTTCCTGCTTCCAAGTTCGGACAGAGCGCCGTGATTGGCTGCGGCCCGCGCTGTGGGCTGTTCCCCCCCCGCGCGCTCCTCGGCTCGGGTTACAGTTGAGCTCGAGCTGCTGCACTCACCGGAGTGCGGAGAGTGCGTTGGACGGCTTTTTTAAAAAACAGAAAGAAAAACATACACCGGCATGGAAACGTTGACGAGCGGATCCAGACACACGGAGCCGCTCTGATCTCCCCTCTGCACTTTTGTTTGCGCGTGTTTTTCCGAGCGGCAACAAACACGAGAGAAGACGTACAGTACATTTACGCACCGGCTGCACAGCATGCCCGAGTTGGACTAGAGGCTGCCCCGCTGGAGCGCCGAGAGCCGGGGGGGGGGGGGGATTTACAACAGAAACTCAGATCCTTTGAAAAGAAGAATAGCAGGTGGAGAAGGTGTGGGGGTGGTGGTGGTGAAAGATAACACTGGAATGAAGAGGACCTCGGGATTCCCAGCGTGCTGCGGAGTTGTGACTGATGGATGAGCGTGGTCATCTGTAGGCTATATACAGCGACAGGTACGGACACCCACCCGGGGAGAGGTGGCGGGGGGGAGCTTCGACAAAGACGCGGCGCGGCGCTTCATCGCCAAACCGTGAACTGAGCGATCGGTTGGATCCGTTTTCGCCGAACATCCGATCGCATCGCCCGGGTTGTCCCCGCAGAGCGAGAAGGTCGCGAAGGGCTGGGGGTTTTTTTGTGTGTGTGTGTCTCAGCCACAGGTCAACCAGGACACTCGCGGAGCCGCTTTTCCTCCCAGATCCTATCGAGAAGAGGGGGAGCTTCTTCGTCCTGCGGGAAGTTCAGTCAAGGACACGGGGGTCTGGAGCAGGTTTTTAAGAAGCTGGACAGAAGGACATGTATCTGACATCGACCTCACATGCTCCCGACTGATCGTAGCTCACCTTCCCACCGGGCCAACCACAGGCAGAGGCTGCCAGGCGCACCGTCCGACGCGACGAGTTATCGGCTCGCTGTCTGCACGTTTATCAGAATGGCGGGACTCGGATGTTGGAAGTATTACCTCTGGATCTTTATTTTAATGTGCAGGTCGGGGTTACCTTCGGCCAAATCGCTGGAGACTATAATTTGGAGCTCGCAGAATCTCAAGTAAGTCTCGTATTTCAATTTGTACAAGCATACCAAACTCGCTGGGTGTGCGCGTAATGGAGGACTAACATTACTGGGAAAAAGTTGCCGTGGTGTGGAAGCTGGGTTAAATGTGCTGTTACGTGAAGCAATCATCTAAAAAAAAAAAATCATAAAGGAGCACAATTTGTTCAGTTTTAATTGACATTCCTGCGCCCTACAGTTTTGTGTTGATTTGTTTCTCGGTGGGGGATTTCCCCAAACCAACGAAACACAGTATGCACAGGCTCATGCGACACACAGTAGGCCTCACTTAAAACCCACTGATAGATGGTTGATTATAGCAATTTATGACAATATGACATTTATTACCAGACTGAGAGCAAAGTCTGCTTGGACGCGTCACCCACGACCGTCCCGGAGCCGGGAGAGTCTGTCCGTTTCTTGCAGTTGGTGTAATTAGCTCGAGCGGAGAAGGAAAGAGAAAAGTCATGCCAAGTGTGTCAAGGTGTAGCCCAGTTACCTGGATCGAGGAAGTTTCTCATCTCAGTCGGTCTCAGGGGCCCCGAACACGAGCTGGGGCCACACTGACTGCATGCGTCCCAACTCCCCACGGTTTGAATTTTTAGTATTCCCCTCCACACACACACACACACACACACACACACAATAAAAACGTGCGTGATAAGACGGTTTCAGATACCAGAGGATCAAATGCTTGAAATTGATTTAATTTTACGTAATTGTCCTGGCTTTGATCCAGCCTAGATTCTCCACATCAAATCAAGGGCAGGTTTCTCAAAAGCAAGCAGCTGAAGCCAGACTTTTTTTTTTTCTTCTTCTAAAAATTCACATTATTCCCATCAAAACAAGCAGAGTGAGCCCAGACTGCTGATAATAAAATACGCTCTGGTAACAATTATCACCCACTTAGACTTAGACTCCCACATTTGCATGATGTTGGAAAGCATACATGAGGGGAAAATAAACTAAAAAGGAAAAACCAGAAAAGCCTCTCCTGTATGTCTGTACGGCTGGAGCCCAGGAGCTGACCTTCACGGCTCCGAGGGGAAATGGAGAGTAGCTCGACCAGCTTATAACTAGAACTTACTCATTCAAGTGAATCCATGATTTATACCCCAAATGTCAGATGTCATAGCAGCTCGTTGTGCAGTCAGTGAGTATGAATATTGCTGCTGTGTTCATTGGAGTGTGTGTAGATATGTAATGTGTGTGTGTGTGTGGGGCCTGGTCCTAATGGTAAGACTACGGCCCATCAGCTTTTATTTGGCTATGGCTGCAGAGGTAGTGGAACAATGAGCGCCATCAGACAGAGATATCAAACACACACACACACACACACACACATATTACACATGTACTAAAAACCCCACACCTTGTATTAGTCAAATGAGGAAAAAAAAAAAAAGAGAGGGAGACATTTATTGATTGATGATGTCAACTGGAGGGAATGTCTTAGAAGGTTACCATGCTGGGTTTAGGGATTGGAAGATCATTTCTCCATCTGTTTCTCCACTCGGCTCCTTGTAAAATCCCCACGCGGGCTGAATATTTCATAAAGTTCACAGTGGAACAATAATGCACTCTGCAAAGTGTTCTCTCAACCTAATTATCCCGCTCCTCTGTGCTTTGGAAACAATAGACAATTATCTTGCTGTGTGAAGGCTTTGCAATAACAAAAGACAAACCTGTTTTTCTTCTGAAATGTATCAGTCAGCAGCGCCGTCTGATAGGCAATAAAAAGGGAATACTTGTACAGCAATCAGCATCTGTCTTCACTGTTTGTTGTTTTAAACCCCATCTCGCTGTCTTGGCCTATATTACTCCATAGTGATAACAGAGAGGCAGAAGCCTATAGAAATGTACAGTACACTATCTGGTGACTTATCTAGATTTATGACGCCTCACTTCCTGTTCCCACTTTGGGGAGCACTGCTGCCTCAGCTACTAAATTAATCTGGCCCTCCGCTTGCACACTGTACCACGTACACAGAAAATATAACAATACGTGCGCCTCCCTACAGGCCGTGAGTTATGAGACAAAGTACAGGAACCCAGCAGGTTTGGGTCACCATGGTGTGTGTGTGTGTGTGTGTGTGTTTGTTTTTCTGTGTGCGGGTCCCTCCGAGCGTTCCTGCTGTTATGGATTTCCATGTGAGGATGCTATCACTCTGGCTGCTGCATTATCAATAACTGGGGTTTGCTTAATTGATTTCCTCCCAGCGTGCTTGAACAGGCAACATACATCATCGCTGTAGCGCCGTCTGGGAGGAGGAAGAAGAAGAAGAAGAACTCCCCGAGTTTTGGTTTTGCTGCAGGATGTTTCAGACCTTTTTGATATTTAATTTGAGGCTGGGTGAGTGAAGTGGTGACGGGTAGAGGTGTGTGTGTGTGTGTGTGTGGGTGTGTGTGTGTGTGTGTGGTACTTTAGCAGGGAGCGAGCAGCCATGCAGAAGAAGGCTGGATGTGTCAGCGTCCCCGGCCGGTAAAGAACCATCTAACATTTGATCAGAGCAAATCGGATTAGTTCTCATTTAGCTGAGTGGGATTACGGCAGAAAATGTCACTTTGTTATGACTGATCACGTCTCGTCGGTTTGGTTGAAGCTAGCACGGCAACGTACAGGCATGCTACATACGTGTACACACACACACACACACACACTCGCCCAGTGTGCTTGGGAACGCTTCCGTGATGCCAGTTTAATGATAATCTGACAAGGTTGCTGTGAGTGGTTCCTCCGCGTCCTCTCAGCTAACCTTGCTTCATGACCGGCAGCTACCGGAGCAGCTCAGGAGGCAAACACGATGATGGGAGGGAGACGGAACACACACCCCTGAGAACATCCAGCAGCGACGGGCCGGCCAGGAGTCTGCTGCTCTGGGTTTCAACACCCTCGCATTTCTGGCGAGGCTTGGAAACAGTTTGCAGACATTTTGTGGCCTCTGTGTCGGTTTTGAAGCCCACAGAATAGCATAACAGAGAGAGAGAGAGAGAGAGAGAGAGAGGTGTTTGTGTTGATGAAAGTCAAATAAGGCCTCTGTTGCTGCGAGTCTTTACTTACTCATCTTATTTAGCTGTCCACTGACCTCAGCTGCCTGGCTCACAGTTTAACAGTTGACTGGTTTGGTTTATAGCGTGCTTGCATGCTTTGGAGGTTCAGCGACTTTGATGATTAAGCTGGATTTGATTACCACTGTGATATTTAGCAAACATGTTTATTTTCCCAGAATAGAAAAACTATTTTGTGTTATAATGTTTTTAAGAAGGGGAAAAAAAACCTCTACTCCAAGACGACGAGGTGGCAAGTTGATTGTTAAATACGTTTTTTAAAACAACATGATTTTCTTAGTAGAATAAATACACAGAAGGCCTCATTAAAGTTCAAGTTTTTGTTTTGATAATTAGCTTTTCCCGATAAGATAATTTAGTGAAAAAATAGTTTGTTTTTTTCCTATGAGGTAATTAGGAAATAACAAACCCCAGCCGTATCACAACCGTTATCAAAGAAAAGGTTTGTTCTTGAACACAGAGGAACCTTTTACTCCCGCGACGTGATGTTCAGAAAGAGCCTCACTAAGCTGACATTTAAATATAACGAGGTTTTCAGTGGGAGGTTTAAAAAAAAAAAACCAGAAACTGCCGCAACCTGTTGAACAAGGGCCGGATGAAACTTCAGGACTAGACCAAAAACAGGATTTGGTTCCTTGCAGCTCGTCCGGCGAACGCTCCCCTCTGCTACTCGCTGCAGCGTGGGTCACCGCTGCGAGGGTCAGGGGCCTGTTTTTGTTTCTTTCCTCGTCCCGCGCCCCGCTGCTCGCTCCCCTTTTCCCCTCGCGATACACACCTTCTTACTCCTTGCCTCCCACAGTCCCCCCTTTTCTCCCCCTTTAGACTCTGATCGTGTTTCCCTCTGATAAAGATCTCATTACACACAGAGAGGACTTAGAGCCTGAGCCCCGCTCTGAGAGAAAGAGAGAGGGCCAACCACTAAGAAATACTTGTGGAGAGCAACTGGCCCACGGTGCTGTAAAGGCACCCTATGTCTCACGAGGGCAGCTGCGTTTGCTTTCATGTGCGTGTGCACTTCTGTGTCGACATGTCTGTTGTTTCAGCGGTGTGTAACGACAGATTCCTCGTTTGGTTATCTGTGTTGGGGAACCTGGCCTCAGAAAAAGGGGGCTGCAGCGCTTTTACATTATTTCAGGAAGACAAAAAAAAAAAAAGAAGCTATTTTTCCACCACGGTTGCGCTCCAGATGGACTCACTTTATCCGCTGGTGGTTTGGCTGCCACATCACTGAAAACTGATCATTCTGCTTTTTGTTTGTTATTGATGCGTTCATCTCTTCTTCAAGCAGTGGTGCGCATGAAACCCAGTTTCGGTCCCCGGCTCTGGGACAAGCAGCATTTGCAACAAATCTTTTCCTTTTTTTTTTCCTATGATTTCCCAAGTTACAGTTGGGTTTTCTTTCAAGACATATCATAGGGACTGATTTACAACAGCTGACTGTAATGAATCACTTGGAAGAAGAGCTGAAAAGATTTCATTTAACTTTAAATTATCAATTGGGGTAGACAATATTACTGAAATCTTCTATCACAGTATCAATACATTGTGATATATTACATTTTCTAGAAACTCGGTTGAGAAACTGTTTGTGGCTAAACTAACCAGACAAGAATGTCTGCAAGATTTGTGGGATTATCCAGGGAATGAAAAACCTGACAGGTCAAGATATTCCACCTTGATGCAACAATTAACTTTAATACAACCAGACATGGATACCATAAAGAATATAAACCATTTCTGCCATGTTCTCCACACCTATAATTTATTAAAAGCTTGTAAGTGTGTGTTTCCGGCTGTTGTTTATACTTTTGAGTACATATCTTTAGTATTTGTTGGACAAAACAAGCAATTTCAAGATCTTTGGCTCCAAGACGTCATGACTACTTTTCTGACATTTAAAGACTAAATGACTATAGACAATACTGTATATCTTAATCTTGACAACCAGTGTTTGGAGCTACTAGACTCTCACACAGGTGTGACAGACATCTGCTTGGGTCGTCTGTGGTTGTGAGTCACAGAAACTATGACAAACCTGTTAAAACTGTGCGCTACTCAACATAATTGTTTTGGTAACCACATTAAATTAAGAGGAAAGTGGGCCAAAACAAACCCAAATACATCGGATATTTTGGTCTTCATCTGGTGCAGTAATTTGCGATTATTTTGTAAAATAAATTGCAAATTAATGAGTGCTGTTCATTTTACTTTTATGTGTTTGAGCTACAATTAAAAGACACTAAGTCTCATATGAAAGGGACTAGTATAAGCTTATGGAAATGAATGAGAGCTTGAGAGTCCCTGTCGGTGTGCCATTGTTCTTTGTCCAGCCACAGTGGAGCATTAAGGAAGTGTTAGAAGCGTGCCAGTGTGCCCCTGTGAAAGTGTCGAGGGCCGAGCGGTGGACGAGCGTGGAGTGGCTGAACAGTGGCTGCCTTACAGGCAGTTAGCGACCCGGCTTCATTAGACGGAGGCCTGGCTGGCAGCAACCAGGAAGTTCCCATCAGCTCCGGCTCTGCCAAGGCACAGGCGCTGCTGCTGGAAAGCTTCCCTTAAGATTTCTTTTCTCGCGCCTCTCCTGCGCTTCAGCTGAATCGAGTGAGAATGTAAGGACGCAGAGTTACAGGAAGTGGGGGAAAAAGTTGGGCAAACGCGGGGAAAAGTCTGCCTTTTGTTTGCCATCTTAGTTCTTTTACATAAGAGCCGTTGGAAATAAGGGGATTAAACAGGAGAGGAAAGGAAGCTAATGTAGAGCGTTGAAACGCAGCCCCGGGCTCAACCGCACATCCTTTCAGTCCAGCGTAGAGCTCCCAGATTACTTCCATGTGTCAGTGCGAGGGGGAAAGAGAGGGAGAAAAGAAGAAAGGGGGACAGGGAGAGAGAAGTTGAGCGATTGAAAAGCAAGCGGACTTGGACTGGTGGAGATCAGCGGCGGTGTTGGACAGTGGAACGGATCTGTGTGACAGCCATCTCTAAAACCATTACCCCCGCGGCTCCGACTCGGGAACCAGTAACCTCCTCCACTGGACTGACCTCATAGACTTAACACTTTCTCAGAGAACCCCTCTGTGCTGTGGAGGCAGACCTCATCAGACGCCAGGCCCAAAACAGCGGGCAGGCAAACTTAACAGCCAGCTGCACTGCAAGTTTCTTTAAGACGTCATGAGTTGTCACCGGCACACAGGCAGCAAGGGATCCGTTTCTCCCGGTTTGTGGCACTCCAAAGACTTTTTGTGAGGAGGTTTGAATTTAATGTGTCAAGACTTAAGGGATCCCAACAAACTGATAAAAATGCGTGGGATAGGAATAAGAGTGCACTTTTATAAACAAATAAAAATTTCATGGTTTTGCTGAAAAATGGAGGTTGTTGAATTATGATTCGAGTGTAGACAACTTAATTTTTTCTTTAGTGCGGAAGAACAAAATTACAAAAAAAACACATTTTTAAATCACCTTAACACACAATCCACTTATTAGATTTCTTAGTAAATTGCTTTTCTGGAGCTTTTTACTGTTATCTTATCTCAAGGTCCACCTACTAGCTTCACTAGTCATTTTACTGGCCTTTTCTGGAGCTTTTAACCGCATATACAGAATTACTCAAAATATATTAGACAAAACGTTCTTAACTCAAGGTCTAGTTACATGCTTTTTTAATTATTTTACTAGCCTTTTCAGGAGCTTTCAATTGCATTACAGAAAGTACATTAGACAAAATAATCTTAACTCAAAGTCCACCTACTAGCTTTACTATCTTTAATATTAATTTGACCAGCGTTTTTGGGGCCGAGGTAGACAATGGCATGCTGTTGAGATGTTTGAAAAAAGCTACTAAGTCGACTTTGAGTTTAGATTTTTTTATTCGTCAAACGTGTGTTGAACTTTCCAAGGCCAAGAATAAACTTTCAGGTTCTAAAAAAAGAAAATATTTTCTGTTCCTATAATATAATCTAATATATTATAATCTAATATAATTTGATATAATTTGATATAACATAATTTAATCTACATTTCTTATGGGAACCGTTGAACCACTTACCTGTGGCTCTGTAAGTGAGCTTTACTTTAGCAAAAGATAATGTTTTACAAGAAGAGAGTGGATGAAGCATGACCATGCCCAACCAGCTCTGAACATATCATTAATGATCATCATGGAGCTCTTTGTTCACTGTTATGAGTACACTAATGGAGTGACATTGTAATTGAATGGAGTGATAGGATAATAGAATGATAGAATGATAAAGTAATGCAATAGTGTGGCAGCAGCCCCCTTTTCCCAAGGGATACCCCCTGTAAGTGTGTCAGCATGGCAGATGGGCGGTCTGTAACCACCCCCCCTCCCCCATGTTAATTATAAAGCATCATAATCCATCTATGGCATACAGAGGCAGGACATGGAGACTATTAGGGAGAGCATGGAAATGGCACAGTGTATAATCCTCAGGACCTTACCACTATTAGGCTCCCCAGGCAACGGGCAAAAACCACTCATTTCTCCAGTAATCTTGTTTCAGCAGTCCCTTTTTTGCTTTGTATGTGTGTGTGTGTGTGTGTGTGTGTGTGTGTGTGTGTCTGTTTAAATGTGTGTCCCAAATTTTCAGATGTTAACTGAAAGTTAGATTTATCTTTGATTATCTTTCCCCCCTCTGCTTCGTCCTTTTTTTCCTTTAATTTTTTTTTTTTTTTTTTTTTTTTGCCCCCCATGTGTTGGGTCTTTTTTCCCCCCCCCGCCCCCAAAAACCCAACCAAACCCCCCCCCCCCCCCAAAA
>JAVQJL010044017.1:0-24843 GCA_036024295.1 Nannoperca obscura | reverse complement strand
GGAACGTTGGGTCTTTGTGTGTATGGAAGTTGGTCTCGACCGGCTCCATGTGATTGAGTGCCCTGAGATAACTTTGTTATGATATGGCGCTATATAAATAAAATTGAATTGAATTGAATCTAACTCTCAGCAAGAGAGCAAATAAGCATCTTTCCTAAAATGCTAAACTATTGCTTTAACAGCTGAGAAGTTTTCATGATAACCTTTGCATATAGGTTTTGTGCTATTCCAGGTGTGGCCTTTACAGTACAACATCGAGGGCCCAAGTAGTCGAAAGCCACTATTACAGTTGAACACTGCCCAGGAGCCATCCTCATACATGCTGCTTGTCCCATGGGTGAGCGGTCCTGGGTTGGAGCAGCCAGAGGCTAAAAAAAAGGGGTGAATATCAAGAAAAGTGATTAAAAGTTTGAAGCTGAACAGGGACCTTTGTTGACTCCCCTCAACTTCCTATCAACTCTCAGCTGTGCACTGTAATAGAAGCAAAGTCACAAAACATTTAACAAAAGTCGAGAGATTGGTTAGTTATCCTCGAAATACATCTGACAAAAGGTTTCTAGTACATGCTCCTTAATGAAGCTCCTCACCAACACAGACTGGGGTGCTCCGGGACCAGTGTCCAGACACACAGCTGTTGGTTTTGTATCCATGGAGCTTGTAGCCAGGATGACAGCGGAAGATCACCAGCAGTCCTCCGTAACGGAAAAACGTCTGCCCGTTCTCCAGGTGTCTAAAGCCACTGCATCCCTCAGCTCCATACACAATAGATGGTTTCACAGTTAATGCCTGCAGTTGTCTGAAAACAGCTTCTCTTAACAACACACACATATGAAATTTAAGTCAAAGAAGTACCTGTAGTGTAGATGCAGAGCAGAGCGACGAGTGCGGCCAGGAGTCCCATGTGAATGTGTGTTCAGGATGACACTGATCTACTGAGCTGAGATACCTCTCATAAGATGTGGAAGAAAAGGGATGGAAGACTAAAGAGTGAAGTAGGCGGAGAGTGAAAGTGGGAAGTGTAAGAGTTTGAAAACTGAGGGGAGGGGAGGTGTGGTCTGAGGTTACACCAGTATGGGCAGATGGGAGGAAAGAGGGGTAAGTTGGAGCATACACAAACCACATTGACAGATGGATAGGGAGGTATCAAGGGAGACACTCTTTTTACCTGTTTATAGTACGAACACTTTTATTTGTTGCTTTAAATATATTAAGTGATATCATACATTCAGACTTTCCACAAAAAAGGGTAATGTCCAAAAAACAGGGCAACAAAAACAATCAGTGTAAAAATGATTAGTCTCCACACCTCCCTGTTTGTTTTTTTACCCTCCACTTCTGTAGCCTCTTGCAAGTAAAGTTTGTGTGTGTTGCACCTTCAGTAAAATCAGAACCCATCATTTACTCCGGCTGACAGGATGCCTGGGCCTGTTTAACTGCTCAACATTTGCTAATTATAGTGAGCAGGATGCACACCATACCATCGCTGGATCAAAACAGCCGCCTTTAAAGCTTTGACAAAACACCAGCGGTTATATTTTATTTAGACGGAAGACATGTTTAAATATCTACAGTCACATACAAACAGTACATTATTTTGTATGCTAGCACAGACATTGTAATTACTGTATTATCTGTATATTAACCTCTGTACTTGCCAAGTCATTTGATGTTGTGCTGTATTTGCTGCCAATACTGTTTATTTTATCAATATAATGTAATGTTTGTTATAATTGAAAAACATAAATGAAAATGTAAAACAAAGTATTCTAGCAAAGTGACAGGAATATTTCCTTACATTACTATCTCTCACACACACGCGCGCGCACACACAGCTGGTAATATTAGCAGCAGTGTGTTGCTGCCTTCAGTCATCAATCCAAGTGATACTACAGAAGGTAACAGTGCTGCATCATACTGGTACTCCTGCTGTATCTGTTGTACAGAATGTTTTTCAAAAGTGCAACTGCTGTCACATGTGACATCTGTACTAAATCAAAAGACGTAACCCCAGAACTTGCTTCAGACTTTTTACTAGGTCGAGGTTTGTTTCGCGATCTTGGTGCCTTTCCAATTCCCACATTCTGATTTTTCCCGTTACGAGTACTTGACTCCATCCATCTTTCCGCTGAATTGCTGATCCTTGTTGTCCAGTTTGTGTACCACTCTGAAGGCCTCCAGGAACTCAGTGAAGTCTATGCTGCCATCCTTGTTGAAGTCGATACTTCTGGCTAGGTCATCGATGGCTGTGTCGTCGATGTCAACCCCCAGGTGGGCACTGAAGAGACGCCAGGTGTGACGAAACTCCTCGATGGAGATCAGACCTGAAGATGACGACACATATAAACCCACATTATTGAACTTTAAGGAATACATGTTGAATAACTGACACATCATTTTCAGAGTTTCAGTACTTTTGTTTTACCTGAATGGTCTTTGTCTATGATGTTGAATATTATCTCAATGTCTGTCCTGTATCTGAACAGAGTTTCAGCCAAGCTTGGAGTAACCTAAAAGGAGAAAAGAGAAAAAGAAAGTGCCAAAACAGAATACTACTAAACAACAACTAGCTGTGTGTTTAATAGCAGCAGTGAAATAAAAAGTACTCCATGTACTCAATTTAATTACACATTATGAATAATTGTATTTAAAATGTGAGTTGTATCTGAAAGTATTTAAACTTTGATAAAAGCAACAAATGCACTGCCATCAAGACAGTTTTAAAAAAATTCAGTAAAACAATTCTGCAGGCATCAAATAAATGTAGTGGAGTAAAAAGGTACAATGGTTTACTTGAAAATGTAAAAAAGTATAAAGTTAGAATACTATCCGAGGATGTCAAAATAGCTTTAAAAGGGCAGTACTTGGTTTCTTTCCACCTCTGATAAGGAGACCCCTTTGCTTCACTGACCTGAGGCAGAGAAATCCCTGCCCCCATGTCCTCAAAGCAGGACTGATACTCCACACTGCCATCTGGTGCCAGACGGGCTAAGTGCGGACGAAGAGTCCTCCATGGCAGGTCTACTCTCAATACAGTCTCCAACACCTGAGCCCATTCACTGACTGACACATTACCTGAAAAAAAAGAGAGATATGCTTACAAATAATAACTAAACACGACAACCTGGGTAAATACATGTTATAAGTAAGGCAAAAAGGAGCGAGAAGAGCCCACCGTTGTTATTGTGGTCGTACTCCTGGAAGCCACACATCAGCTCAGAGCGATGGGTGAACAGCTTCTCTTTCAGGGCCCTGAGAGCAGAGCCTTCAGCAGCTCGTACTCTGCAGGCACACATACAAACACATGTCATAACTGAGATTGAGCTTTCCTACACCATTTATAGATATGTATTTTTATTACTGATATATTTGTCAATTAATTAATCATTTGGTTTATAAAATGTCATAAAAAAAAATGAAAAATGCCCATCACAATTATTCAGACCCCACGGCTGCATTTTCAAATAGCTTGTTTTCACCACTCAACATTTCAAAATACAAAGAAATCCATTTTATAATGGTTTAAAAACAGACAAATGCATACGATCCTTACATTGGAAAGAACAGAAGCAGCTGACAAATGACTCAAATTATACATATAATTGATTGTCAAAATTGTTGCTATTTATTTTTCTATGAATGAACTAATCCATTAATTGTTTTAGTATACTGTGCCCAGCTGTGATTAATCAGCCCCCTTGAACACAAAAGTATGCACACCAGACACCTGTTGTACCTCTGTGTCAGGGTGAGTTTGCGCGTCGTGCGGCTGACTTGGTACTGGTAGAAGCGGGGAACAAGTTCTCTCCCCACTTTGATGTACGCACCGCGGTTGCTTCCCTCCTCATAATAGTTTGAAGCAGAGAAAATGGTGATCACCTACAGAACAAACACATTCATTTCTCCAGACTCAAACATTTGAGACATTGGGACAATTTGAAGGAATTCATTGCATCCCATCACCCGTCCACCATGGCAGAGCTCATATCCCTCCTGTTTGCACTCATGGGATCTTATGAGCAGCTGGAGTCCGTGTTGGAGTAGCAGTCTCTGGGTGATGTCAGGGCCGAAGTAGCAGCCTCCGCCTCTGAATGTGTTCGGACTGCAGCCTTCTTGGGTTTTAGGGTCACTCCACAATATATCCACTATCTGTAGGAGAGAGGTAAACAGATAAAAGTGCTGAACAATAGGGTAGAGTAGGCCAATATTAATTTCCTTTCCACTGACCTGTTTCCATTCCCGTTCATGTTGTGGAAGTGAAGGAGGGGGGACAGAGGACAGAGAGTCCAGGAAAGGCACTTGGAGGACATTGATAGTGTAAGGCATGCTGGGAGAAGACGGGCACGGACGAGGTGTGAGGCAGGATGGAGTTCGAGGAGAGCAGAGCGTAGAGGAGGTCGAGGACGATGATGAGGACGAGGAAGAAGTGGAAGCTGCGCTGTCTTGTCGGCTGGGCCTGCATTGCCTCTTTCTACAGAAGGAAGGATCTGTCATTTAAACAAGTCTTACTGTACACTGACCTTAATAAAAAAAAACAAGCAACTTCTGTGAGCGTCTGTGGGCTGTGTTCAGACCTCTGGTTGGGGGTTCTTTGGTTCTTGCTGTGGCTGCGACTGCTGCTGGGACGAGCATCATCTGTTGATCTCATTCTTTTCATCTGTCTGCAGGACTGACCGATGTCCAGCTGCTCCAAACTGCGTCTGGGAAACCTCAGGGCAGATTTCACCTACAGGAGCAGAGAAGGGCAGACAAAATCCAAAGTGAGAACCATTGTATAGAAATTCAAACTGACATAGGTTGAGTTTTTGGCTTTTTGGCTGAACTTTGGACTATATAAATAAAACTGACTAGACTTGACAAATTGGTTTAAACACATCCATAGCACAGTACTAATTTATAGTAAGTACTAATTCTTATCAGTGAGGGTTGTACAACTGCTGCCTGCTTAGTTTTTGGTTTTCTTGGTAATCCAGCCTTGCAGCAGACAAACAGTTAAAACAGACTGTTGAAGACAATCTAACATGTAGGAAGCTCATAACCCAGATATTGTGCTCAGGAGTTTGCAGAGACCACCACTTAATAGAGAGAAACACGCCTCCAAGGAAGACTGTTTGCAATATGTTGCCATAACAACTACACCGATGTGTGTAGGCTGTGAATTTGTCTGCCTTTTTTCCTGTAGTTGAAAGAGTTTTGGTGGAGGATGGATGGAGGGTGAAGGTTGGCTGACCTTGTGTCTCTCTATGGAGCTGAGGAAGTCCAGGTCAGTCTGGTCCGATATCCCTCCGTGAACAATCAGGATCTTTCCGTCAATGACTGTTGCGACAGGCAGAAGGCTGAAAACATCCTGAAACAGCTGGAGGATCTCACGGCCATGAATCTGCACAGTCACACACAGTAAAAAAGGAATTAATTTCACAACTGTGTGCCACTCAGCCAGATTTATCCACCTAGCTCCACCAGCTGGGACAGTCAGCAACTCCATGCTACGACCTGCAGCTGACACGTGTCTGGACTTTACTGTACCTTGTACTTCAGCATGACTTCTTTTGTGAACCCATATCTGAAACAACAACAAACAGAAACATCACACAGGTACCACCCTAAACCTAAATGGATAAATGTCTTCTTTCTACTCTTCTTCCTACCCACCTGAGGTTCATTATGTGGTCTTCATGGTTTCCTCGGTTCAGGTGCATGTAGTCGGGGTAAAGCAGAAGATAAGCGAACAGGAGCATGACTACTTCGATCGACTTTTTCCCACGGTCCACAAAGTCTCCATTAAACACATATGGCGTCTCTGCAGAGGGAAGGCCATTCTGAACAAACAGCAATGTGCCATAAAAACAAACACAAATCAGATCTCAGAGAATTCTTGAGCGCATGCTTCGGCTATGTTTGATGTGGCTTTGACTGTCACAACCATTTGCTTCTGATTTGCTTATTAAAATCTTTTGTGTATTGATATAAAATCAGATGTGTCTGAATAAAACATCATGTTTCTGTAAAATAGGTAGTAAATGATTCTAAAGAAAATCATTGTATAGAAGAAAATATAGCTTTACCTTGTAAAATATGAGAAGTAAGTCATCAAGCCGTCCATGCAGATCACCTGTACCAAAAGAATCACAGTAATGGAGAAAGTAGAATCCCATTTCTCACTTACTTTAACCTTAATTTACCGAATTCATTGATGGTATAAAAACTGGACAGTGAATTGCTCCACCTCAACCACCAAACAGTGTGCTTTTTGTTTAAGTCACAAGTATTCTTGAGTTTAATGAGATGCGACTGTGCAGCTGGAGGCAGCCATGGAAGAGGAGTCAAGTGCCTGATCAGTGTGCAAATACACAAGACCTCCTTTCTTGGAACGCTGCCATTAAGATACAGTCAACTGTATTTAAAACACATTTACAGACTTCAGCAATCATTTAACCAGTTAGCAGGTCATTCATTTATTCAGTGGCCCACTGTAATGTGCATCACAGCAGCGTTACAATGAGACAAATGTTTTCACCTTTTTGTTCTCCTTTGCACATTGTACAGATAAATGACAAACAATTGTGAATGAGTGAAACTGAGGTCATGGTTACCTACCACATATAGTGATCTCTTTGGTGTAGGATGTTGACAAGTGGATGATGTTTGGCATCTGTTTGAGGAGCTTTTTGGTCTCATACAGCAGCTGCACAACATATCTGGCATGTAGAGTCTGTGTGGAAGAAAAGTAAAAAAGTCCCTAAAAGTCCCCCAAAATCTAAACAATCAAAAGAGTGAGAAAGATCAGAGGCCCATATTCTGTACCTGCTGCTCCTTAAATGCACTGAGGAGAGTATTGGTGTCCGAGACGGAGAGAGGAAACGATAGTCGGGGGCCCGTGTACGACTCTGGAACTGGGATTAAGTTGTAGCACGTCTCTCTGTCTAACCAGGGGTCGACCACCGGGTCTAGCAGACTGGAGATCAAGTCTGGAGGACACAGTGTGAGGAGCTGTGACCATACTGAGCTCATTCTCACAACTGAAATACTAAAAGGAGGCAATATCAATAGAATCGTCTACCACATGTAATCTTATTTCACAATTTTTGTGTATATTGTTATATACTACTTATACTGAAAGACAGGATTGTCTGTTTTTTGGCTTTACCAGAAAACTGAATACCTAAAAAACCAAAATATTCAGGTAATACAATGTTGCCATCAAGCAGACCAAAAAGAGAAGAACTAAACAGCAATCAGACTAAAACTTATCCCATTCAGATTTTTATTTGTAGTAGATCCTTGTAATAAACAGCTTGACACAGCACCACATCCAGCTCTGTGAGACCTCACTGTTGTATGAAAAGACCACTCCAATATGGTAATGCAAACTGATGGCCTCTAATTTATGCAAACAAACAGGGCATGAGCACAAATGTACCTAGGGGCCTATTTCTGTTTTTTAAGGCTTTGGCCATTTCTCCCTTAAATGTCCTCTATATTCTCTCTCTCTCTCTCTCTCTCTCTCTCTCTCTCTCTCTCTCTCACACACAGAGTATGTCAGTGCAACACCAACACATTGGCCTCCACATCCACAGTAGTTGCTAAGCAACAGGGTGTATGCAAGGGGTTTTCTAATCTAGACCAAAATACAGTCGCATGACTAACAAAACTGGTGTCCATTTGATGAAAGTGAAAAATACATCTATATATAATCTTCCTGTCAGAACATGTACAAAGCAACAACCATTAAACACCAACTGATAACTAATACACTGGTTGAATAAACATTTAGTCTCTCACTGAAAACATCCTGTTTTTATCAATTAGTTTCACATAATAGCACACGATCAACAAATAAACCTAAAAAATAAGTTTGAAGCTATAAAAAAACATAAATAAAATGCTTAAGGGGTCAAAACAACTAAGTTTCAGTATGTCTGATGAAAGAAAAGTGCATTCACTTCAATATACATACAACTATCTAATCTTAATATTCTGTAGATAAAGAGTGCCGTGGCTCCTAACCTGGCCCATTTCCATTCAGCTGAGTGAAGTTGTCAAGCATGAAACTGAAGAAACTGGAGAGCTGAAGAAAAAAAGAAAATAATGTGTCAAAAAGTGGCCTCATTTGAGATTAGAAAATGTGTGTAAAAATTTGTGCACAGAAATGGCCGTTCTGAGAGTCACCTGTAGCTGGTCCTGTTCCCCGGCATATTCAATGGACTGAAAGATGTTCCAGGTATACCTGCGCCTCATCTCCAGACGGGCCATGTAGCGCCGGTACCATCGCTGGATCAAAACAGCCGCCTTTAAAGCTTTGACAAAACACCAGCGGTTACATTTTATTTAGACGGAAGACATGTTTAATTTTATCAATATAATGTAATGTTTGTTATAATTGAAAAACATGAATGAAAATGTAAAACAAAGTATTCTAGCAAAGTGACAGGAATATTTCCTTACATCACACACACACACACACACACACACACACACACACACACACACACACAGCATCTTACTCAGAGCCGGGCCAGGAGTCTTAACGGTGTTATCTGTGAGAGAAAAAAAACTACAAATAAGTACATCCTGGTAATTGAATGAAATTTTGTACAAGGACACACACACACACACACACGTTAAGAGAGATAACAAGACACAGGGGAGGACATGAGCAACAGAGGGACTAAACTAACTAAGCAAATTAAAAAAGCTTTCAGGAGAAACGACACTCATTAAAGAGAAGGAGAGAAAACAGAAAAAGCTCCATCTGTCAAACATCTGGGGGGTTGGGGTTGTGTGTGAAACAAGTCGGAGGAAAATGTACTACTGCAAAAATGAATTACCATCACACTCATACTACCAGGTTTGACACTGACATGCGTAAAGTACTAAACCATAATACTGTTGCCATGGCTACTGCTAATAATACACTAATTAGCAGCACTTCCCAAATAATGTTACAAAGCACTTCACAGAGGGGATCAACAAGATAAAAACAAAGCAGGACAAGTACTTAAACAACATTAACACTGAAAGAAAAACATGCTTCAAAGAGCAGAAACAGATGTATATGGATAAAACATTTAATAGGGCTGTAATTATTTTTTTCAACAATTTGTCTGCCAATTACTTTCTCAGTTAATCAATTAACTGTTTAGTCCAATAAAAACACAATTTCTCAGTCCAAACATTTTTTTTTTCAAAAGTCCAATGATATTCACTTAACAGTAATAAACAGAGAAAAGTCGCACATCTTTACATTTCAGAAGCTGCAAACAGAATATGACAGTTTTGCTTAAAAAATTACTGAGATGATTATCAATTATTAAACCAGTTGCAGATTAATTTTCTGGCGATTGACTGATATATTTGTTTCAGTTCTAGTTTATAATCTGGACTGAGGTGAAGGTAGCAGAGATTTGAGGATCAATACTGTACCTTTGAAAACTGGGATTATGTCAGAGTGCATGTTTATTGTGGAAATCTTTCAATAAAAGCAACAGGAAGTCTGTGTAAGGACACAAAGTTACACTATGTTCCCTTGTATTATTCATCCTAAATGCCTCATTGAAGTTATTTCTGAACTTGCACTCCAATTAGTATCCAACACATTTGTGGCCTATTTGTGCTCAGCTACCTTCACACCAGGTGTACGGTCATGTCAGCTCTAATTTGATGCCAACAACAACAACAACAACAAGTCTTTACCTGTCTCCACTCTTGTCCCTTGTGTCTCCGTAGCAACGGAGGCACCACATCCCATGATGACCAACAAGGAGGTCCCGGGGTCAGATAAGTCAATTTTCAGTCAGTGGATCACATCTGGCTGGTGGCACGCGGCTGCTGTCATGACACTGTAATGCTGCATCAGCCAGGGGTTGAAACACAGACACCTAGAAACACACCTGCAGGTTCGAGTTGATTCTGTAATCAAGCTACAGATATAAAATCAAAAACGATCGAATTAGAGGAAACAATTGGGGTAACGGCTCAACGCAGTTGTCTTATCAGCTCATTTCAACACTTCATGGATGGTACGCAAATGTGCATGAAAAGTAGGCTTTCATTTACAAACCTCACAACACACAATACAATTAAGCTTGTAAATGGCTGCCAATCACGCTTCATTGCTCCCAAACAGCCCGTCAACAGATCAGGGAACAACTCAAACTAAAAGGAAACTGTTGCCTATTGCGCATCACTTTCCTACATTTTCACACAGCATCGTATTCCCAGTAAACGTGCTTATTTTACGCGTTAGGTAAAAGTAAATCAAGTTCCTACCTGCAGCTTGTATCCGCGCGATCCGGAAATGATGAATGAGACACACAATCCACGTAATGCAGCGAAACTGAAGAAGGCTCCGCTATATGTCCTCTATACGACGGTTAAGAGAAGGTTTGAGTGTAAAAGATAATAGCGGAACGAGAAGCTGCGGACGCTGCTGCTGCAGGAGGCGATGAGAGCGCACAGAGAGGCGGAGGCGTCACCAGGGGGATTAAACCACAGCACAGAGAGGAGGGTCCGCTGCTCCTCAAAATACCTTTGAAATCAGTGAGATGATTGTCCCCAAAGCCCAGTGCACTCGTCCAAATCACCTCTGCACCCAGTGTATCGTGCGAAGGTTCGGCATGGAAGATAATTTCAGTTCCCACTTATGACCGGATCTATAGAAATGAAAGTGACTGGATTATTGTGATCCTCAGAGGATGAACTAATTATCTCAATGAACGCAGGCACCACGCTCATGACCTTTATATCAAGTTGTTTTCTTTATAATCCTAGGTTTGCTTTCTGGTGTGTGAAGCCCTTTAATGTCCGTTAGGTTATTTAGACCTTTAGTTTTGGTTAATACACAGACCCAAATCCAAAGTCAACATCCACATGTGGGAAAAGTAGTTCACAAAACAGGATGAGAACAGAACTTGACAGATGTGAGAAAGTGAGGTTTTTCTTAATTTTTGTTTAAGGCAAGTAGTAGGGTTCATGTTAAAGCCTGCTCATTCCCATATTTTGCAGTTGTATGTTTTGAATGCAGATCAGAGAGCTCATCTTCTTACTCAATTTTTAATTTGTCACAAAAAAATAAAAAAAATAAAGAAGCCAGATATGGTACATCCTATTAAAGCTTGTTAGCCAAAAGTTGATAAAATGATACCATTTCAAGGTGCTAAATCTGAGGAATGCAACCAGAGATAAACAATCCAGCATGCAGACCATCAGGAATTTGCATCCAAAACTTAGAACCAGTCCACCACCCTCTTAAATTTCAATTTGGGCAACTTAAAAGTTATTGAACGTGCAATTTGTCATATAATCATTCATAAATAAGCTACAATTTACTTCTAGGGATGAGCACTTTGTTTTTTAAACTTACTGACTTGTAATCATGCAAAACTTGCATAAAAAGGCAAGAGATAAAATTTTTGAATGAAGTCTTTAATGATAAAGTCAATAAAATAAATAAAATTCTTAAAAGTCCAGCTCTTCATGCAGCAGCTCTTGTGCAAATTCTGCGTCGTACAAGTGTGACAGCAGCAGTGATCTCCTGCAGAGTGATGACTTTTTGCCTGTTGGTTTTTGATAGCCGGGAAGCCTCCGAGCTCACCAGTCTGAGCAGGACTGGTTTGGGAAAACTGAGCCGACTGGCCAGGAAGTCTGGACCCCCCATTCCATCATGAACGACCTGCAGGAGAGATGAAAAGTTGAAGGAGGTTTCGAGTAGCACCTACGACCATAATCTTAATCACAATCTCAGAGTCCATGGTTTTAATCAGCAATGTAACCTTCACAGTCCACTGGAAAAGACAGGATTTTGTTTGACCTACTGTAATGTTAAAATCATTCCATGATAAACAAGAATATTTGGTCAAGATACTGATTGTGCTGCAGTTCTAACCTCTTTATGAGCTCTGTAGATGAGAGTGGAGTAAGCTTGAATCCTCTTCTTTGTTTGTGAAGGAAACCTGCAGGTCGATCGGGCAGGAGCTTTCATCTCGCTATTTAGTTAAATCAGAAACACACTCTTAAAAAGAAACCAACTGATGACATTTACTGCAGCTCTTTCAGAAGACCACCAAGACGGAGTGCAGGATGGAAAAGAACATATGAGAAGTGAAGAAAAAGATGTTTTAATGAACACAAATTGAAAACAGCTTTGCTTGATTAGGCTTAATTACTTTCACCCACCAGGCTGTGAAACCCTCAGTGTGCTTTAGCCTGAGTATCAGTAGAGAGAAAAGTTGGATATAAACAGGACCATGAATGTCCATTCTTTTGTTTTAAAAATCTTAAGTGATGACACCCAGAAATTTTGATCTATTATACAAAGTAATAAAAAAAAAACTGTCTATTTTAAATCCCACTTATTCCACCTTAGTGATTAATTGTTTTAAAACAACAGTGAGATTATAGTATGATTTTATGAGAATTTCCTCTCCTACATGCCTGTAAATCTGCTGTGGTTCAATTTTATATTAAAACATGATAATGCAAATGGAAAATGCAGCACATGTACAAGGAGAGAAATAAATTCAGCTAAAAGTAGACCTTCTGGTCAATCATATGGATCACAAGGCCCAGCATAAGCCATCACCACCCTCCAGACCCTTCTCTCTCTCACTCTCTTATACACACACACACACACACACACACACACACTCACACACACACACACACACACAACCCAAATCTGTCACATGACCACTTGACCACACTGGCTTTTGTGTTTGTTATTGCAGGATTTTTGACTTGACCCCTGTGACTCTGCACTGATTTCCAGAACGTATGTAGCTGGTGGTCGTTGATGGTGGCACATGAACAGCTGTAGGAGGGGCTTTGTTAGATAAGGACGGCATTAGGTAAAGCCATTAGTGTCCTGTGGATTATTGTAATCCAGCCTTTCTGTCACTTGCCTGGCTTGGTTGCTCAGTCTACAGTCGGTCGGTTGGAAGATGGCTCTCAACGTGCAGCTTTTCCTGCTGGTCCTGGTTCGTCTGGGAGCTAAAGGTACAATTTCACTCTTTACACTCTGGTTCTTGTGAACACATAATCTGTGTGATTGAACCGTGAGGTTAGAAATCTCTGAAGGCTCTAAGTTGCCTCAAACTGTACAACATGTTTTTTTTGAAACTCTGATCTCATAGGACAAATTGTTTCCTAACTGAGAATTTGACAAATATAGCAGATTTCCTCAGTAATGCTTTAAATTATCATCCAGGGTTTTATTTGGTGGCATCGTACTTGGTTCTCTGTGTCTGTGTTGTGTTTATCTTTTCTTAATGTGGTTAAAATGACAGATTGATGCACAGATTTATTTTCCTATAGTGGGTGACTACTGGGTCCTAACAGTCTTTTTTTCTCTCCCCAATGCTTTCTCGGCTGGCTGGCGTCTGTTTGGTCTTTCTGTCCATCTGCCTGAACAGAGTTCATCAGCATTAATGCTCAAGAGGTACGAAGAAACCTCAGCAAAATGTCAGAGGTGATTTAACTCTTAGAGCGTTAAATCAGCAGTATTTGTATAAAATCCTGTTCAGAGTTTTTTTTTTTTTTTACTTTTAGATTTGCCACATCAGAGACAAGTCAGCTGGGAGTTTAGCTATCCCTCTCCAGCTGACATTGGTCAATGTCAAATGATTTCCATTAAAAAAACACTGGAAACCTGCAGTTATGAGGTCTCTTTGCTGCATCATTGGCTTTTTAGTCATCCTTGAAAATAATCATTTTAAATTTTATGTTTGCAAACCAGCTGCATTTTAAAAGAACAGTGTTTATATTTGTGGTATTTCTGATGACACTGTTTTGGATTGCATCTATTAAGTGTTGTTTATTGTAAATGTTTTTATATGAGGTGGGAGTGTCTGAGACGTGGACCAGCAGGTCTTGCAAATGTGACTGTGATGGAGGAGAATCCCCAACAGAGTTTTCCACCATTGGGACTGGCTCTTCCATAGTGCAAGGAGTGGACTGCATGCCAGGTAAGAACTATAAAATACAGTCCCTCTCTCTTACATCCCCCAGTGTGCCAGTAACCTGAGACTTTCTAAAAAAATACCCACATTCATTTGTACAAAACAAATCAATTTCATATAGTGCACTTAAATCTCAAGCTGTTGTTTTGTCCAACAGATGCTGACCACACACTGAGCATGGATTTTCTAGTCTCAAATGAGGCCACTTTTTGACCAACTAATTAAGTATTTTTTGTTGTTTAGATGATCAAATTTAATCATTAAAGTAGTAGTAATGAGGAGTCAATTGTGATGACAGTATTAGAACATTCAAAACTGTGAGCTGACTGAGAAAGTGGATGAGTATAAGAATGATATGCTGTATGTCCGACTGTTAAACCTGCTGGAAATTTGGAATACAATGCAGTAGGTCTGCAGCTAACTATTCTTTGTTATTATAAATTAATCTGCTGAATATTTTCTTAAATAATGGTTTAT
The DNA here is from genome assembly GCA_036024295.1 of Nannoperca obscura. Lineage (NCBI taxonomy): Eukaryota > Metazoa > Chordata > Actinopteri > Centrarchiformes > Percichthyidae > Nannoperca > Nannoperca obscura. The sequence continues at coordinate 10,414 of JAVQJL010044017.1, read as the reverse complement.
GGTTTGTTTATGAAATCCACAGAAAGTCATTTTAGTATAATATAAGTAAAACTACAAATCTTTACAGTTGAGAGGCTGAAACCACCAATCTTTGGTAATTTTGCTTGAGATTTAATCGACTGATTAAAGATCTACAGTGCAGATGGATGGAGGGTGTGTGTGTGATATAGACAGAGAGAAGGGAGATCTCTATATGTACATGTACATGCATGAGTGCATTAGACTCCAGATTTGACGCAGCAGGGTGGACATGCTCCACTGGACATCCTTGGAGAAGGTGATGCAGATGGAGCCATGAAAAGAAACAGAATGACCTCCTCAAAGGCTACACAATCCTCTAAATGTACAATTTCAGTAATACAAGATGTGGATCTGCATCTGGATCTTAATTGGCATCAAAATACACACAAAAGACAGATATACACAATCATGGGATACATGTGGCAGATTGCTTGTATATCAGGTCATGTTCAAAAATGCTCAAAGATATTCTGTCTCACAGCGTTAACTCTGGACCTGCACATGGATCCAGATGTGAAACCAAAAACTACTCACGTGGTTGACCGCAACATCCAATCATATTCATCAGACTTGAACTGGGGTTTCACTTTCCACCAAATCTCTGTGAAATCTGCAAACCTCTTTCTGAGATCTCCTGCAGACACACGCACAAACAAAAAGGACTGATGGCAGCCTTATTGGGCCTGAGATTTAAAGATCAGACTTGAGTCACGTCAGGACTAGAAGAGAAGACGAAGGAACAATTGACAGTGAACGGTTTTCCTCAGTGAATCAACGTATGTCAACTGAGCCACAAATCACATGGCAACCAGTGAAGGAGAGGAGAAGAGAGTTCAGCAGATAATCATTATCTCAGATTATGGGGCTCTTAATAGACTGTGCCAATCGCACAATCACAGAAACTACTCATTACTGGGACATGGACCTGGTGATGATGAGTGAGACAGACTTTCCAGCACCGCCTCAGACTTTATTCCACCTCCGTTTCCTGTGTCTCACATCTTGTTTTTTTCCATTAATTCAGCCATCTGAATAGCTTTCACTTATCTCCTGACTCACATAGGTGCTGCTACTGTATGCGTTTTAATTCTGGGATTAGACAGTATGTGACTCTGTGCCAGAGTTTTAAGCCATAGTAAACAAAAGCACAGCAGGTTTCTGCTTGATGCATCCACAGCCTCACTCATGTGCAGCTCTCTTGTCTCTCCTATTCATATTTTTATAATGTATATTTACCAAGTCAACAAAGGACTTGCTCTCATGTGTTTTTAGTGGAAGTGAAAGGGCAGATTGACAAATCAAAACATGGGAGCAGCACGGAGCTAAAGCTGTGGAGAGTAGAACATGGCCATCTGTCCACCTGCCGTCCTAATGGACATCGCTGATCTCTCACTGCAGAGAATTAAACTGCAGGCTTTTAGGATGGGATATGGGTCACACTGGGGTAGCTGACGGTGCGGGCTCTGTCAGCGGGAGGGTGTGAGGATGGGAGTCAACTTGGGTGAGGATGGAGAGAGAGGACAGGATAGAGAGATGGAGAATTAAGCATCTACTGCAGAAAGGCTTAGTGATGATAAAACATTTCCATGTTTTAATGCTTAGCTGCTGGCAGACGTGTCCGTGTTCTCCTCTATCTATCTCTATCTATAGTGACCTAGAGATCCATGTAACCAGGAGGTCTGAAACTGATATACCAAATGAGATTTAATTAAAGACCTCTGTTATAACTTTGTCTCTGATCCTCCTGCAGAGTGTCCGTACCACAAGCCTCTGGGCTTCGAGGCTGGATCAGTGGATCCAGACCAGATCACCTGCTCCAACCAGGACCAGTACACCGGCTGGTTCTCCTCATGGCTCCCGAGCAGAGCCCGGCTCAACGGTCAGGGCTTTGGGTAGGTTCAGGCCAACATGTAGACTTTTCTGGCCATAAAAATATAATATTTCCAGGTAGTAAACAATATTTACTATCAGTATTTACAGTATACTCTCTGGCAATGACTGCTGAGATTTGTTTTCATTTAATCTTCCAAAATGTTGTTTTTGCCAGAGATGGTTGGCTGTTCTTATTCAGGGAAATAGACCCTAATAAACAAATGTCTGGGCACTTGCCATCTGTGTATTAGAAAAAATACACTCAAAGAAAAAAATCCATCTCTCATTACATAAGGTGCATTTGGTATGGTCAACATGCCAATATGTTCTTGCTTAAAAACATAAAAATATAAATAAGACAGGCAATGCTAAATGAAACAGCTGACTCTAAAGGAGCTGTTATGCTCAGCATTGGTAAATCCTCCAATATTATGAAATCACACAATACAATGGACTTCTGTTTTGCAGAACCTCAATCCTAGAAATGTGTTTCTATCAGTATGAAAGAGTTACACCCCCTGAAGATCCTGTGTTTTCTTGCCTCCAGTGGTTTAACGTCTCACCTGCCTGCAGTGATGCACAGGTGTACTTCAAGACCCCATGAGATCCCTATTGGGTGTGGTTAAGGGTGCCAAAGAGCACACCCAACCCCACCATTGCTAAGTTTGGTCAGACAGGTGAAACAGACTGGAAACCTTCAACCAGAGAGAGCACAACACTACTCTTTTAGCCTGGCGCTAAGTTACTCTTTAAGTAATTTTTTGTAACACAACATAATTTAATATAATTGTTATTATATTTTTATTAAAATATAAATAAACACTATCATTTTTAAGTCTAGTATCTTTTCATTTCTTTAAGAAAATACTTCCAGTATCAAGGAAAAGCAAATTTAAAAAAAACCAAAACCCAAATTTAACCCTACAGTATTTCACAATAGTCAAAAATACACTACAAAACCCTTTGACTACTGACAAAGTAGTATCAAAAGTGTCAAATAGCCAATTGGTATAACAGGCTTGGTCAGGTTCTTGTTTAGCATTTTGCCAGACATGCAACAAAGGTCCAATGGCTGAACTCTGGACATTGCAGTCATAGGCGTAGGAACCGGGGGGGACGGGTGGGACGTGTCCCCCCCAATATTGGAAAAAGGTGCATTTGGCATTTGTCCCACCCAAAAATTATATCATTTATGTGGTATGTGCCTTAACAATTAAACTACCAGGGCCCCTCCAGATTCCTAGTATTGTTTAAATATTCTTTGATCAGACATATCCTTAAAAGTATCATTCTTATCATTACCAATACTAAAGGTAAATGTCACAATAGGAAAAGCAATATATAATGTAAATACATAAATATAATTTCAATGATAAGACTAATGATGAGTAGACCGAATCTTGTTTGCTATTAGAAACACCTGTGCTTTCCCTGCTATGACAAGTCAAAATGTATTTTGTGAAAAAGGCCTATAACCAGCTCTAGTTATTAATCTTTTCTCTTTTAATTGGCCCTTTCTCTGTTATCAGCTCTAAGAAATCACTGAACCACTGATTTATATCCAAGGTTTATGTTTTTCCTCCAGGTGTGCCTGGCTGTCTAAGTTCCAGGACAACAGTCAGTGGCTGCAGATTGACCTGAGGGAGGTGAAGGTGGTGTCAGGGATCCTCACTCAGGGCCGCTGTGACGCTGATGAGTGGATCACCAAGTATAGTGTTCAGTACCGCACAGACGAGAAACTCAACTGGATCTATTACAAAGACCAGACTGGAAACAACAGGGTCAGTTGAACCCAGTCAAAACAAAACAAAAAACCCACTACAGGTTATATGTGACAAACAAAATGTGACACTTGAGGTAACATCTCAGACACCACTGGTCTTATTTTGACAAAACTCGAACTGATGAAGCCTAGACGTGCGCTTCAGCCATTTAAAATCATTACACTGTAAAATAAAATATTTTACATTTTTTGTCTTAAATTGTGGCAGGCATTTTTCACTATTTTCTACTATGTGTTATAGATTCAACAACTACTATCAGCATATTCAGTCAGTATTAATGTCAGTCTAAACTAATCCGTCTCGACTTTCACTCCTCTCTCAGGTGTTTTATGGAAACTCTGACCGGTCCTCGTCTGTGCAGAACCTCTTGCGGCCGCCCATCGTGGCGCGCTACATCCGCATCCTCCCCCTCGGATGGCACACACGCATCGCTCTGCGCCTGGAGCTGCTGCTCTGCATGAACAAATGCATGTGAACCTTTCCACCCGCCATCCCCGAGGCCTTTTCCCAAAACGTCATCTACTCCTAAAGCCCTATCTTCTGAGTGTGTGGTCTGTTATTATTATTTCCACAGATCTGGCTCCCCCTCCAGCTACATAAAACCACAAGTCGGGACAAAACATATTCTGTTTAAAATCTTTTAAAAATATACACAAAACAGTTTGACTTATGTGATTTCATAAAAATATTTGTTTGATGTGCTCAGTGAGCTTTCATGCACTCCACTCTCCATTGTTTCACACTGGGGGCTTTAATTTGGTGAGTTCTCAATAGATTGTTTCATTTGCAATGAAATGGCATAAATTCAAAGCAATAATTAGGCATGGAGAGGGAGGGGCAGCGTTGCTATGGAGGTTGTATCCTCTGGTCTGAGACAAGCTCTTCCAAAACATTTGTGTCCCTCTGTGACAAGGTCTATGAAATTCTGTTTGCTTCTCCAGATATTTAATGTTAACAGAGAATTTACCGTCCTGCCACTCTCAGTCAGTCTCTTCTCCTTATTTAAGTATAAGTACATTTTACATCTTACTGTCAACAAATCCCACAAAAAGACCAAAACTAAGAATTAATTGATCCTCCCAACATATACTGTTTGTGTGGCCAAAGCCTGATATATTTTTATTATTCCTGAGTGAGCCACACTGTTGCATTGGGTGACTTGTACCATCACTGGAAAGAACATGAGCACTGTAGTTTATTTTAAGTCAATAATATATGCACTGCCCTGTTGCTTTAAATATTAAATGATTAATCTGAAAATAGTCCCAGACAAATGCAGAATGTACTCCTATTTGAGAAATGTTTGATAATAACTACAGTGCCCTGCTATTTTAGGAAATTATTTTTTTAAATATTAAAGTATACAATTATCATTGCCTTTTTAAGAAAAGATTTTCGTCTTCAGTATGAACAAGAGGGCTGAGTGCCACAGGCAGGATAGAGAGGCCAGAAAGAACTGAGAAAGGGACACATTTCGGCCTTTTCACAGGATTTGCTGATGAAAAATGTGGAATAATTCCAGACTTTTTCTTTAAACATGTCTGTGATTTCACTGTAAACTGTAAACAACTGTAAACAACACTCATCATTTTTATCTCAAGCACTTCTAAAAACACTCTTCAGTGCTATATAAAGCTTGAGGGATGGAAACTGCACTCATATTCAGATGTGGTTCTGTACTTTGCTTAACTCCTGATTCAGTTTCCCATGGTGCTTTGGGGATACATTGAGTTTTATTTACTCTGAACGTGTATCCTTAAATGTATCTTTAAACTATTTCCTTGATTAAATTAATACTTGTATCATGTCTGCTCTTATGCTGTCTGTCTGTGCTACAAAACAAACACCTGAGCCGTTCAAAAATGTACAGTTGGCTTTTATTATGAGACCCTATCATTTTTAAAGTAGAATGGTCAGTATAGATACACTCTATTATTTCTATTTACACCCTGTAAGAAGTGGGAAACAGCTTAATGAAAAAAAAAGATGTTTTAGGAAACACATTCATATCTGTGAACACAAATTCTTCTTCTCATCCCAGTTCTCAGTGTATGTGACTTACTGGTGGTCGAAGCTTCCATTTCCATGATTCAGTAAGCTAATATAAGGCTTCGGGTCACTGGCAAGGCAAGCTTTGTCATCACTTTGTCCCATTAATGATATAGACAAACCCATGTCAGCAGTCATTTACAATCGTTAGCAATCAGGATTTCCATAAAACACAAAGTGGGGCAGTTTTACCTGTCCGGGGTCATGTTCAAGGACAAACTGAAAATAAAAAAATGTATTGCAGAGCAATGTTTTGATATTATATGTGGAAACTTGCTTTAATCACAGTATCCCACTAAAACTCCTTCTCTCTGCTATATTTGGGTCCAATTGAACTAACCACTGACTTGGCTAGCACAACTTGCACCAGTCTGAGTCCCTTTGTAAATGTTATTGCTTTCAATCAGCCATGTAGTCAATTGGTTCATTCATTTTTTTCGCCCTTTTTTTGTTAGTGTATTTTCATCCTTTCCAACGGATGAGAAACAAAACATGAAATTCTGAGAAACTAAACTCTTTTGTCCACAAATTTTGCACAAAAGCATCCATCCTTCTCTCCTTCGTCTCCTCCTGTGATAAAAACATTTCTTCTTCACGTTAAGCAACGGTGGAAGAGGAAGGAACGAAGGATGAAGGTAGGAAGGAAAACTATGCTGTTGCCTAAGCCACAAATAGTGTTTTGTTCTATACAACTCAGCTTTCTTTTATCATCCACAGTTCAGTAGACAACAAGTAAATGCTTAATGAATAACCTAGTTATGTAAAATCATCCCTGATCATATCAAAAATAAACGTAATGCCATTACAGTAGGAAAATCAAATTTAGATTTAAAAGGCATTTACAAAAACTTTGATAACGCAAGCTTTTAAAATGCACACAGAACAATGTAAACATACACATTAAGTCTGGTGTTATTCCATAACTTTCTTATTGTCAACAAATCCCATGAACAAAACAAAACCATAAATGTGTTAACGGGCCCAAAACAATGCAAGTGGCTTTGAATTGTTTCAGGTAGCCTACTGGTAGTTGGAGTAAGGCTTATTAGATGCCAAAACACTGCACAGCGATTTATAATACTCTAAGACAAGATTTTACAAACCTGAAAAGTTACCATGTCTGCAATTCTTTTATCTATTGTCACACAATAAACACAAACACAGCGTTCATTTTACAGGCAAAAAGTAATCTACCAGCAGTGTGATCTAGCATGTATCTGAGTGACGTATCGCTGTGGCAGAAGTTGAGCAAGGTTCATTTATTTCGCAGTGTTACTGTCACTGAATGCGGCTTTCATTCATCTAGAAATACTTTCTGGCTTCCCCAGCCTTTTCCCCACCAAAACCAATGGTCACTACAAAATATAATTAAAAACCAGTAACAAATGTACAGTTTAACTTTTTTTAAATGTCTAACTCATGCTGATGAGTGGTTTTGGATACACAGACAACACCTGTTAGCAGGTTCAATTCATTGTTGATTTTGGTCTTTTCATGGGATTTGTTGACCTCAAAAAATAGAGAACACCACCAGGCTTAACTTTAAGACCTAAAAGGTTAGTAGGTGAGGTATGCCTTTTTTCTATCCTACTATCTTGAACAGTTAGATTCAGTATTTTAGTTAGTCAAGAGACTAATTTCAAGAGACTAACATTTCACCACCGATGGGCACCAAAGTCTTAATGCACATTACTTGCTGTTAAGGCTGCAGACAAAACCAACATGGCAGCATGGATATGGAAAGCTGTTCGTGTAAAAGAACCAAGAGACTGAAAATGGGGCTTATTTTAAAATGGTGACACCAAGAGTGGGACGTAAAGTCAACTGACAATTACTGTATGTAAAGCACAGAGCCTAACAGTCTCACTCTGGCTGTTCTGCTACCAAACCATGTTGACAAATAGCCCGAATTGTCACAAACCTTAAAAACTGATGAACTCATGAGGGCAATGGGCAGATTTGTACTAGATGTAATGTCCAAGATTTCTTCTCACTTTGGGCAACAATTTCTTATCAATATTTCTTTACAATTTGATGAAACAAACAGAAGAAAAGGTAAAAATAACACAATATAACCTGTAAAGCTGTTAATAACATCAAATTGAACAAAAAAAGGACATTTACCATTATTAAATATTCGTTGTGACATATTGTATTATCAACACATAAATATCTATGCATTTCTTTGTGTTGAAACTAAAGCTCTTGCAATTACACATTTAATTGTATATTACCTTATAATATTCCCCTATAGCCTACATACTGTGTCATTTATAGCTTATATCCTTGAATTTATAACAAATAAATATTTAATAAATAATGTTGATATAAATCTTTTTTTTTTTTTTTTTTTTTGTACTTATCAAATATCTGAGCTTGAAAAACAGTTTGAGTTTATTGGCCACTGGTGTGACAGCGGCTGTGTGATGTGTTGCTGTAGTGTCCTGTGAGCAGAAGATGGCAGCAAAGAGGCCACACCGGCAGTGTCTCTTTTAACAAGGAAGATCAGCTTATTCTGATGTTCTAACCTTCTTAATGAGAGAGAGTAACTTATAACTGATACAGTACTGGCATCCCGAGAGGGAGTGGGGTCCTTCGATTTCCTAAACAACACTGTTACTGGTGTTTGTGTTTGGCCTGTCAACATCTAGTCTTTGTAGATTTCAGAGACATGAGCATCAACAAGTAACTACGTTTCTGAATGAGGACTTGATCCAGTGAAATAGGCTTTCATGTAAACTTTTACTACAGTACCATGATGTCTGCGTCTGGCAGATGCTTCCAGAATGGAAAGACATTGGAGGTGGCATGGTTTGAAGGGGGTGGGGGTGGGGGTTTACAGCGCGGTCTCTTTCAGGTCGTTGAGGTTTGGCATCCTGGTGCGGGAGGCTCGGGTAAAAGTGGGTCCGTTCTGCACTGGTTTGATGCCCAGCTGTTCGGGGGTGAACTGAGTGCCCTCCGCCCGTTGTAAAGCAGACACGTGCCAGCTGGACTCGATCTGTCCGGGGAGGGGGTAGCTGGCCTTGCGGCTCTTAGCCTGGGAGGAGCTGCTCACCCCGGAGTGACCCCTGCTGTCAACGTGCCCTCGACCGTCAGAGTAGCCCGCTTTGGAGGAGGGCTGAGGGGGGTTGGGGAGGGGGGCTTGGAAGCGCAGGTCTGGAGGAGGAGGAGGAGGCTGTCCTTGATTCGAGGAAGAAGGGGAGAGGTGAAGGAGCCTGCGGAGTGACTTGAGTGGTTGACTCTGTTGGGAGAAAAAGAGATACAGTTGATAAATGATCCTAGAGAATTAAGCTTTTTTGTTCTTATCTATCATTTTTGTGTAACCATTTTGCAAGTATTTAAATTTTTGATGATGTATCTGGAGTATTGTATTGTAATTGTACATTTTTTGTGTAATCACTTGACCATGAAATGAGCAGGTTATAATCAGTTCTGTGCCTGTATACTGCATAGCGCAGTCACGTAAGCCTGATGAAGACGCGCTAAGTCCTCCATGTCCGTCTGTGGAGCAGAAGACGCACAGCCACAACTCTCAACAAAACTCTCTGACAGCAAACGGAAAAACAACTGCAGCACTTGGTCCTCAACCTTTGAATCTAAAGAAATACCACCTCACAACAGATACAGGGAAAATATGAATATTTGATTGTTAAGATAAACCAGGACCAGCATCCTGCTGTGACAGCCAACATCAAAGGATACTTCTGTTTTACTAACACTTGAGCCTTACTTTTGTCATTTTGGCCATCATTTCTATCTGTTATATTAACATTGTAGTATTCAAAGTCATTGACTTGGCGACATCACTACAATGCGGTCTGACTGGATAAGAAATTAGGTGGTAACCAGGTTATCTAACCACAATGTTTGGTGAATGCACAGGAACACTGTAAATGTGTTTCCATCCATCTTTTTAAATACACATTTTGCAGTGCTGCAAATTTAAATAAAATATTGCAGCCACTTGGTTGAAGTGGACACATTGGTGTATCAATAAAAGGTAAATGCAACCAAGTGCAATGGAAACAGACTTAAGTTAATTACCTTAACTCTGTTACCATGCAATCCACATAAGTTGTGCACACAACCACTTGTGTAAAATAATATATTTGTGACAGGTTACCTGGAAAAAGTATGACAGAGGCTGGCATGAAACTTTTATATCAGATCAGTATTTGCATTGAAATATCTAAATTAGATCTGGCTCAACACCTTCTTTGCCCCACTTCCTGGTGACAACACCTGCATTTCCAAATAGAAAACCTCTTTGTGCAAAGTATTTTACATTTCACAAGGTATTATGCGCAGAATCTGAGCTTATTAAGGGATAAAAGAAGAGCCACTGTGCCTTACCTATAAATAGCTATTATGTGACATAGATTACATGATTTACATTAAATGTGTGTATTCATGACTAATACTAACAGGCTGTTGTGTATGGCGGCATATCGCTGCCAAAAAGCGAGTGCGCAAATTACATGCTCGCGCGCGTGATTTATTTCTGCGAGCGCTTAAACAGCACGCGCGTGAGCAAAATTGCAGCTCGCGAGGAGAAAACTTCTGCTCGCACGAGCGCAGCATCTGAAGTCGCGCGCGAGCACAGTCACTGCTCTCCTGCTCGCGAAACTGTCACCTGCTCGCTCGCGAGTTTTTCTTTTTGTCAGTACGTGGGCGGAGCCAGGCAGTCA
>JAVQJL010044016.1:0-27276 GCA_036024295.1 Nannoperca obscura | reverse complement strand
ACTCACAGCACTTGTGATTCATCTCTTACAGGTTTGATGAGACGTCTTGTTGTTTTCCATCATGGTTCTATGCACTTTATGTAAAGCTCTGATCTGGAAGTCGCTTTGGATAAAAGCGTTTGCTAAATGCCTAAATGTGATGTTAAGTATATGATGTTCTGCTATAATAACATATTAGGTTTATTTAAAACGTGTTGGAAACACATATTTACATAAACATTATATTCAGATGCGTTTTAAAGCATCTGATCCAGAATCAGATAATACACACCTCTCTCTCTGTCAATCTATGTCTCTCAACCCCCCTGTGCGTGTGTGTGTGTGGGCGGAGCCTGTGGCAGCAGAAGGCTCATTGTCTGAGGCAGAGGGAGAAAGGGAGGAGGGAGGGTCGAGCGAGATAGACAAAGAATGCAGCTGTGAGAGAGAGAGAGACAGAAGAGACAAAGAGGAGGGAGGCCGACTCTTTCTTTCTTCATGTGGGGGAGGAGAGGGGGAGGATTAACCGGCTGATCTGCGACACGCGCTCACATACAACACACATACACACACACCGACACGGCATCAGAGCTTCATCTGGATCATCATCATCCTCCTCATCAGCAGCATCAGCATCAGCATCAGCAGCAGCGCCGAGGAAAAGAGACAAAGAGACACACAAACGAAGAGAGAAAAGGGAGAGCGAGCGAGACGGGAGGTGGAGGGAGATGATCTTCACAGTCTGACGAGAGACAGGAGAGAGAGACAGGAGAGACAGACACAGGCCTTCACCCGTTCCTCCGCCTGTCTGTTCAGCGTGTGATGGCCGACCACATGTTCCTGCTGCTGTGTGTCTGCTGAGTGTGTGTTATTGTAGGTGGGTGTGTTCAGTGTGTGTTCGGTGTGTGTGTGTTCGTTCAGTGTGTGTGTGAGATGGGGAACGCAGAGAGCATGGAGAGCCAGCTGGCAGTGATCCGGTCCAGAGCCGCCCCGGTTCGACTCCCGATGCCAGACCCGGCCGAGCTGGAGGAGAGGTTCTCCATTGCACTGGTAAATACACCACACACACTAAATACACAATATACCCACCGGATCAACACACTCAGACAGACATGTTGGAAATATGAAGATGACAAACTGTTAAATACAAACTGAATACATGATGGACTCTGCAGGGTGTGCAGGTCTGATCATTACATTTATGACCATTAGCATGCCAACATTAGCCAATTAGCAATTAACAGCGTGCAGCTGAGGCTGATGGGAATGTCTTTAGCTCTGCAGGTAATTGCATAAACCAGTGATGATACGTTAACATGTCGACCTGATGATGGTGCTAGATGAAAAGGATCAGTATCATACACAGAGATGCTGAAGAAAACTGTTCCAGGTCTTCAGACGTTTCTAAGGAGACATTAAAGTGAATCCAGATGTTTCAGATTCCAGTCTGTGTTGGACCTGTTGGAGGTTCACAGAGTCTGTATTCTGGTCTCTGGTCTCACAGTGTGAACCTGGAGATGCACTGATGAGTCTGCAGACTGGCAGACATCCTGGTCTCCTCACAGGTCCAGCAGCAGGTTAACAGGTGTAGGAAGTCCTAAGAAAAAATACAAAGGCACAGATTAAATATTTGTTGTGGAGCGGGACTTTACGCATCCCTCATGTGGAACAAACAGGATCCCTCCCTCCTTTGAGACAGGCTGCACCGGTTCCACGACGTGGAGGTCTTCACAAGGCCAAAGTGTTGGGCCTGATCCAGTAGATAACCTTGTAGTAGTCTTCACACTATTTACAAACAAACCAAGAAGAAAGTTGGACAGGAAGTGATGTGCAGGTCTCTAGAGGACCAGGACCCACCAGGAACTGACAGGACTGACAGCTAACTCACTGATTGGATCCTCGTAGGGAAATCAAGTCGAGGTGACTGACAGCAGGTCTACCAATGTGCGTCTGTGTTCATGATGCGGGATCAAACCACACGACATGAATACTGACGAACAGGACGAGACGGCAGGAAATGAGGCGTTGTGCACAGAAACTGCTTCTGTATGAGGGAAATCATGTTACCAAGGCTACCAAATGGTTTACATATTATAGACCTATCACTTGATTAATTACAAGAAACTTCCTGATCAATTAAGGATCAGCAAAGCGATTTATTAGTAGTTCAGCTTTTGAAATGAAGCTTAAAGTCACATCTGCTGGTCCACTTGGACCCGGATTTGGGTTAGCCCTAACCATAACCATTTGGTCTCTGGGGGTCCTTCCTGGTTTTGGAGGCGTCGTGTTAAAAATGCATTTCAACACTTTTAGAACTCGATGAACCTGCCTCCTGACAAGGTGCGTCTGCTGCGTTCCTATGACAACGAGAAGAAGTGGGAGCTGATCTGTGACCAGGTGGGTGCTGTTAATAAAGTTAGCGAGTTTGAATCTGATCAATAAGGAGCAGTTTGTCTGTAGTTATATTGGAATATGTCGGGATCAATTCTTTACTTCACATTCTTATTATTGATCAGATATTTCCTGATTCAAAGCATACGTTACTTCATGGTGGATTTTATTTGGGCAATGATCTAACATTTGGACCAACATTGTTTTAGTATGTCAGATTTTAACTTTTAACCAGCTGCATTTGTAGAATCATTGGTGTTGTTGGTGGGCGGAGCTTCATGTGTGATGTCATACAATCATAATGTGTCTGATTGATGCAGGAGAGGTTTCAGGTGAAGAACCCCCCACACACCTACATCCAGAAACTGAGAGGCTTCCTTGACCCGGCCGTCACACGCAAGGTGAGTTTGTAGATGGTCAGTCTGCAATAATGACATCACAGGAAGTTCTGACATTTAAATTTATTTGTCTTTCTGTGAGTTTCAAGTTTATTAAACTGAAAACAGTAAGCAAGATTCTGTCTGTCTGCAGAAGTTCAGAAGACGAGTTCAGGAGTCGACTCAGATGCTTAGAGAGCTCGAGATTTCTCTTCGCACCAACCACATTGGGTACCCTGTGTCTGACCACCTGTGTCTCTCTGACTACCTGTCTCTCTGACCCATCTCTCCCTCTCTGATGACCTGTCTCGCTTTCTGACCTGTCTTTCTCTCTGTAGGTGGGTCAGAGAGTTTCTGAATGAGGAGAATCGTGGTCTGGATGTTCTGGTCGAGTATTTGTCCTTCGCTCAGTATGCCGTCACGTAAGTCTGAACAAATATTTCACACTCTTTATGGATATACTCTATTTACATGGATATACTATATTTGTATGTATATCCATATACAGTGAACACATCTAAATACAATACGTACAGTTCAAACTGATCATGGATGTTGGTGAAACTCTTAAACAAACCTTGTTTGTGTGTTCAGGTTTGATGGTGAGCAGTCAGAGTCCGGAGGTGAGGTGTCGTCCATAGACTCTCCCTGGAGTCGATCCATAGAGGATCTCCATGGCGACTGCAGCCTTCCCTCCCCGTCCTCCTCTGTACCCCGAGCAGCTCGGCACTCCATCAGGTACCAAATAAAACTAAATGGAAAACAGAAACTCACCCCAGTCAACTCCAATCCTCCGAGCATGTTTCTGTGTTTGTAGTTCGACTCTGGTGACTCGATCCAACACTCTGCCGAGTCGTCGAACTCTGAAGAATTCACGACTCGTCTGCAAGAAAGACGACGTTCACGTTTGTGTCATGTGTCTGAGAGCCATCATGAACTACCAGGTCACTAACACAAATTCTTTAAATCTATTTAAATGAAGGTACAACATACAAAGACGTCTTTTACCAAACATGCACTGTTTATTATAGTTAAACCAAGACTAACCATTTATGGTTTTTATCTATTGATCACTAATAAGTTCTGTAATTGAGTATGTCTTCTGACTGAATTGATTTCATACAAAAAACAGTTGAAATCTGTTTTTTCTGTCTAAGCTGGCACAAATATGAAGTAGATGTGACTGATCTTCGCCTGTGTCCTCCTTTTCCTCAGTACGGGTTTAACATGGTGATGTCTCATCCTCACGCTGTCAATGAAATTGCTCTCAGTCTCAACAACAGGAACCCCAGGTGAGCACACAGGTAGTCAAAGTACTACATGTACATACTGCAGAGCTACAGACCGCAGATATTTAAGATGTTTTGTAAAATGTCTAACGGTTTGTCTGCCTGACTTTCCACGTCAGGACGAAAGCTCTGGTGTTGGAGTTGTTGGCGGCGGTGTGTTTAGTCAGAGGAGGACATGAGATCATCCTGTCAGCCTTCGATAACTTTAAAACTGTAAACAGCATCACACACACACACACTTATATAATGTATGTGTACACTACAGACTGCTGAACAATCTGATACTGGTTCCTTTACAGGTTGATTGATTAATTGATCTATTGCAGGTGTGCTCAGAGTCGATGCGTTTTGAGAAGTTGATGGAACATTTTAAGAACGAAGACGACAACATCGACTTTTTGGTACGAAGGATTTATCTGAACGTCCTTTACTTTAACGTCATTAATTAAATCATCTAAATGTGGTTTTACAGGTGCTGTAGGGACTTTATTTGTTAAAGACACCTGGTGGCCATTAAGGGAACTGCAGTCAGTGTTCTGCTGCTCACGTTGCTTCACTTCATTATGTTCTGAAAAAATATTTTAATTCAAATCTTTAATTTTCTTTAAGGTACTTTGATTCCCTGAACACAATTCAACCGTGATCAAAGTTTAATTTGGGATAATGACTGATTGCTAACTGAATATGTGTCTGCTGTTGCCGTGGTAACGGTTGTCAGGTGGCCTGTATGCAGTTCATTAATATCGTGGTTCACTCGGTAGAGGACATGAACTTCAGAGTCCATCTGCAGTACGACTTCACTAAACTCAACCTGGACGAACATCTGGAGGTAACACGGTCACATGGTCAGCTCTTAGCCAATCACATGAGGCCTGATGTGTGAACCTGTCTCTACCCATCTCACCTCAGAGGCTGAAGCACACAGAGAGCGACAGGCTTCAGGTTCAGATTCAGGCGTACCTCGACAACGTGTTTGATGTTGGAACGCTGCTAGAGGACGCCGAGACCAAAACTGCTGCTCTTGAACGAGTGGAAGAGCTGGAGGAGAGCCTGAGCACGGTAAGACAGACAGGTGGAGACAGACGGACTGTACTAACCTGTCTCACATGTCAGAGCATCTGCTGGACGTGGAGAACGAAGTAATGACAGACAGAAATATGTATAGAGACAGACAAGTGTAAAGACAGGCAGGTAGAAAGACAGACCGGTATACAAACAGACAGGTGTTGTACTGATCTGTACCTGTCTTTCTTGCCCTCTGTCCTCAGATGTCAGAGCGTCTGCTGGACGTGGAGAATGAAGCGATGTTGAAGATTGTCGAACTCGAAAAACAGCTGATGCAAACCAACAAGGAACTGGACCATATCCGGGTCAGTGATTTTACTATGGAAACCACACAAACAATTAGTCATCAAGGAGACAAAAGATGCTGTGTATAATGATGCAACTTAGAGCAATGTTAACATTTCTCTTTCTGGTTAAGTACATGTAGGACCATCTTTTCTAAAATATCAAAAATTTTCTGAAATGTTGTACTGTTTCTTTAACTCCACACGTGTTGGGCTGATTCTTACCTCTTACACCACCCAACTCCCCACCTGTTACGTGTGCTAGAAGTGTATGCAAGCGTTACCTGCACACCTGTTTGAATATTATGTACTGTACAACACCTGTCACCTGTGCAGGACGTGTATGCGAGCACTAACACTCAGGTGCACACCTTGCGGCGGATGGTTCGAGAGAAGGACCAAACAATCCGGCGTCAAAGTCGTCTTGAGCGTCAGGCTCAGGAGGCCCAGCAGGCTGGAGGACCAGGAGCTCCTCAACCACAGAGAGGAGAGGGGGACGGGGGGGTGGCTGACTCCGCCTCCCCTTCACCTCCACCCTGCCCTAACCTGTCCCCCAGGTGAGTGACGCCACTGCAATACCTGCTCAGCAGCAAACATACACAGCTAGGGACCAGCTTGGGAACACAGCGTAGCATTTAGCAGCTAAAGAACCAGATATTTCCCTCAGAAGGTGGTGGAGACCAAACTCTGAGCTAACAGAGAGGAAATACTGGACTTGGATTCATCAGGTGACACAAACACAACTCCACATGAAAGATCATGTTGCTCTATAACCGCTAGAGGTGGATGTAAGCAGGAATTTAGTATGCAACTTAAAAACATAAATGATCAACAATAGAACCCTGAGGAGCCAAACAAGTCATTATTAACACGGTTAATGTGATGCGTTAGGGGATGTGTAACTGAGAAGCCACTCACTGCAAGCTGGAGGGCTACATGTCATCCATATGGAAAGGGGCTACACATTCAGCACCACCCAAAAAGTACATTCTCAAACTATGTTAGGCTAGCTAGATCGAAGAAAGACCAGACGTAACAGTTGCCTTCAAAATAAAGATTAACACACTGGAGGTGAAATTTCCCAGCAGCCTTGGCGTGGCTTCACACCATTGCAGTTTTGAAATAATTTTGGACTCATTGTAAGAATGTTCTAACATACATTAAAAAATACATCTATTTTTGTGTGTATGTGTACATAGAAACTGGGTTAACTTGTTAGCCACAACCACTTATGATAATACAAACATTACTGTAATTTGATCATCAATTACTTCTTTCAATAATCAAACTGACCACAAATCAATAAAACAAGAAAACAATTTCATTTGTTTGGTCACAAATCGGTGTGATTGGTGTTGATTTATTACCTGTTCTACAGTCCTGAGACCGTGGCCTATCACAGCATGGGACCAGGGATAGGTGGAGCTCCAGGGATTCCAGCCCCACCTCCTCCCCCTCCTCCACCACCAATGCCAGGTACAGGTGAGTTTCAGCTCCACCAATCAGAGCACTGATTTCAATATTTAATCATAAACTGCAGATGGAGGTTCCACTGCAATAAACTAACTGATACTGCAGTTATTGCCAAGTGATGCTACTACCGCAACCAAGTTCTTCAAAACTACATCACTTAAAGCTGGCAGAGGCAGAATCTGTGCAACCCTATAAAAAAAAAAACAACCCTCCGCCTCATATCACTCCGCTAAGCCCCTCCCATTAAACCCACAACTTCCACGGCAGCAGCAGAAGTCTATTCTCCTGCGGACCGTAACCCTCGTAGGGCTCACACTCCAAGGGACTGTGGCCCCTCCCACAGCGACTCATCTTTCAGAGGCAGCTGCAACGCCATCCAGGAGCGGGATGAGAGGCTAGTACTCCACACACACGCCACTTCCCCCCCTTGCGTTATTCCCCAGTTTTCCATCACTCCTTTTTGCCACAGCATCAAACATTATGAACCTGAAGCTCCGTGTGGAGCCGGGATGTTTGTTCTGCACGCCGCTGCAGATGAGGGAGGTGTTAGAAATGTTTCACAAGTTGCAGGATTTTCAGCCACTGAATCTGAAGGGACATGGACGTGCATCTGCTCTTGTAACTCAGCCAATACGAATGCATCGTCTCTCCGAAAAAACCTGTGATTGGCTGCAGTCTCCCGTCACCGACTAGATTTTCTGAAGCATGAAACTGATCCAGGGGGGGGGGGCTGAAGTAGAGGTCTGCTCACAGACCACTTGAACTTTAAGGATAAACTCTGAGTACAACACGAAACAGTAACGCTTTCTTCTTCTCTTGTCTTTAAAGTGTCCAATGGGTTGTACCCTGCACCTCCTCCCCCTGCTCCTCCCCCTCCCCCTCCTCCGCCTCCCCCCCCCTGTCGGACCAGCGAGCTCTCATCCTCCGTCCCCATGCCCCCCCCTCCTCCACCTGTGGCTCCCCCTCTCCCGGGGTCAGGGGGGTCACCCACAGTCATCTTTAACTCAGGACTAGCAGGTGAGACTGAAAATTCACAGGCTGCACAGAAAATATGGACATTTCAGTTAAAAGTTGAAAATATAATTAGTAGATTTAATGCTCTTTGATTCTGCCATTGGCAGCGATGTTCTTACTCACAGCACTTGTGATTCATCTCTTACAAGTTTGATGAGACGTCTTGTTGTTTTCCGTCATGGTTCTATGCACTTTACGTAAAGCTCTGATCTGGAAGTCGCTCTGGAAAAAAGCGTCTGCTAAATGTGATGTAAATGTAATTCAAGCTAGATATTTTGAGTGACACTCCGTTCACAGATGTGAAGGCTTTGAATTATTACTGATTCATTAATTAATCAGATCCAGACACTGTACTTTAATAACCAGTGGTCACATTAACTCAAAGGATCTGAACAACACACTTTACACACACTCGTTCACAAATCAGTTATTCCTGTAACAAACAGGGAACCTGTGAGATGTGAGACGGCAGGAACAAGAGTAAAGCTCTTCTCCACAGGAGAATCCACAGAAGGTGATTGATCATTAGGTTAGCCTGTCAATCATGACTAGCTGTGGCTCCTGGGATTTCACCACTTTAACCAATGAGATTGCTCAGCTGTAAATACAGAAAAGGAGACAGGCCATGTTGCGTAACAGTGCCCATCTGGACGGCAGCGCAGCTAATAGCATGTGTAATCATGTCACCTGAAGATGTAGCACAGCACGTTGCTAAGTCTAAGTCTGATTCCCGCGTTATTGAGCTGCTCTAATAGTTTCATTCAGCACCACTCCTGTCAGACACAAAAGAAAGGCCTTGCATATACTCTACATACAACGTTCACTTCAACAACTTCACAACTAGCATCCTTCTTGTTGGCCACATGTTTAAAGCCTTAACGCCGGCTTCTTTGAGTAAAGATGCTTGTGATTATCGTCTGGAGCTATTTCTGCATTCTCTCTCTCTCTGATTGTGTCCACACAAACCTCTGTTGTTAAGATCGGCCTGTTAAAGGAGCACTCTGCTCATTTTAACACGTTAAGATAGATAGAAGATGTGTTCTGTGGCTCTGGAGGAGGAAATAAACGTGCTTTCTGCCTGAAGATTTTAATGGAATTAAAAAACAAATATCAGGTTGTGTGTTTTGTTGAGGTGGAAGCTGCAAGACGATAGACAAAAGTGCCACTATAAAGCAGTGTGACAATGTGGACAATTCATTCATAAAAACAGCAAAGTAATGATCTCCCAGAGTTAGAGAAAAGCTCTTAGTGATGTGATCAGTTTTATTCAGATAGCCTAATATCACACATCTTCCTGGGGGGGCTTTACAGTCTTACTCTTCTAGGACGAACAGACAGGAAATAGATATCATGTGCACAGATTAAAAAAAATGACTGTTAACATATATGAAGAATATGGACTTGGACTCATTTTATTAAAGTTCATTCAGCATTCCCAAACCTGGAAGTTGTGCTTTCTAGTTCCTGAACTCTGGAAGACCTGGGTTCTTCAACTGTTTGTGCCCGTGGCTCCGACAACATATTATTGTACATGTTATTGAGCAACCTCACCAGAGACGGGCGGCTCTGCTCGGGCGGCGGAGAAAGTTGGGGGGCCACAAACTGACAGCGCTATTTCCTAAACTTGCTTTCCAGCGCTCTGAGGGCTGCGAGAAGGAAAAGGACATTAAGTGTAACAGCTTGGGAGTAAGTTCATATAAGGCTACTGCACAGCCTCAGATGTTTTTGGCCCGAGGGCTGCAGAGGGCTTCATCCTCACAATGTGGAGCGTGTTAGCTCACTGCTGCTGTCCGAGTAGCACTTCAAACATTCAAATCAACCTTTCTATCAATGGACATGAGCGTATCTTACCAAAGGATGTACTCCATAAATGATATTGTATTATTATATTCACACACACACACACACACACACACACACACAGTTATGTACATAGATATGTAAAAGACAATAGATTAAAAAAATCTATTAAGTATAAAAAGAGTAAATGTCAGTCAAGCGTGTCAGAGTTTAGCCTGAAGGAAGAACGTGGTCTCTTTTCTCAAAGACAGAAGTCTAAATTATCTTTGAGAAAGAGGCCGAGTTCTCCAGGATGAAATATTAATTCATCCTTTCACTCAGCGCAGACTTCATTACCAAGAAACATATCCTTGAAAGTTATTATGGGAGAAGTTTCTTGGTTTTTGAAAACGTGGCCAGGAAAGTGAAAAAATATGAAAGGAGAGTCAAAACTAAGTGAAAGATTTCATTTAATTATATAAAAATATAACTCTTAAAGTCATAGCTGGCACACTTTGTCTAAATGATGAGACTCATAATTATAACTTACACAAAACAAGATTTGAAGAATGAATCCCCTATTTGTTTAAGTCTAAATATCTGAATGTGTACACAATGATTTACAAGACATGTTGAATAATTCAATTTAACGTGGATGGAGCTCTTTAATAATTCATGCAAAAAGTTTGTTTTATTTGAGTTAGAAGCAGACACAAACAGATGAAATATTCAATGAATATTGAAGTGACACACTGTGGATGAAGCATTTCCTCAATGTGCAGCTCATTCGTTCAAACATAGAGAGAATAAGAAGAACTGAGCAGAACGGTGGAAGGGATTCTTCTTCAGATTCTTCTTCTTCGTCGGACTCTTTGCCCTCTCCTCACTGCGTCTCTGGCTCTCAGTGTTATAAAGACTAGGAAGGACCCCAATGAGCAGAACGACAGACACAGTGGTCCGAGATGAGACGAGAGTTTGAGCCAGAACCAAGACGGAGAAGGAGTCACGGTGGAGGTCCAGGCAGGCGAGGTGGAGCAGGCAGAACCGTGGGGGGGGAGAGAGCAGACTGGGAAGGCTGGAGACCAGGATCATAATCACAGGATCATACACAAGACAGATGACTTCACTATGCTGCATGGACAGGTTATATGCATGCACTCACACAGATCTTAATATATTCCTGAACGGTTGGGTGACATTATCACATATTAAGACGTAGAGAAAGAGAGAGAGAGAGGGGGCACCCTGGAGATTATATTGGATTATCTATGACAGAGAAAAATAAATAGTCTGAAGATATTTGATCTCTGGAGATCTTTCGCAGCAGACTCCCTGAGACCTGCAAACCTTCAGGGGCTGCTGCCAGGAATGCTTAATGTGGCCTCACACTTTGTTCTGCCACTCCCATCCTCGCACGAGCTTCCTCGTCTTCACCTGCACCTCATTTCTTCTTCATGCCTGCAGCGTGTCCACCAGCCTCTCGCCTGTCAGATTGTGCCATGTTTATTTGGTTTGGAGCCACCGTCCCGCTGCCTACCTGCCAGTAAATCATTGAACTGTCCTTATCTGCATGTGCTGCTTCTCACACTCACCTGTCTGACATACAGAGAGCTGCTTTCTTTCTTTTGGTGTTTTGTTTCCATCTGTGCCATGGAAAGTCATGATGCATTGGCTGCAGGCAGTTTGCACTCGGACCATGTCTGACCTGTTTGCATGTGAATTGTTGCTCCATTAGAGAAACATTAACAGTCACATGACACAGAACAGAAGAGGAATTACCCTCAAGGCCGTAAACACTGTTCATTATATCTGTATTAGAGGATTTCACCTTGTGGAAGATCTTCTCAAACCCCAGTGCAGGAATTACATTTTTTATGAGACAGATCCAGGGTCAGTGGGACCCCGGTTGGATAATTAGATCTGATCCAAACAGAGAGAGAACGTTTGGTATTTCAAGCGATGTTTGGAGTTTTTCCTCTTACGTAGTGTTGCAACAACGAGGGGGGGGGGTGTTGGAGCAGGAGAGGAGGCCGGAGGGCAGAGTGGAGGGGGGGGGGTAGAAGGAGTCCAACTTTGACGGGAGCTGTCACTTTTCATGATGTGACGAGCGGCAAAGCAGAGTGAGAGACGAGCCGGCGGTTCGATTCCCTGTCAGAAGTCAGGGACTCTGCTAGGGCAAGATACGCGCACGCACGCACACACACGCACACACACACACGCACACACACGAACGTCCACCAAAGAGTCAGGAGAGAAGTTTCTGCTTTCACTCTCTCTCTTTCTCACACTCACACAGAAGAGCTCACGTTCGATGACACACACCTATTTGTCTCATCACACACACGTCAGACACAACACACACTCACTTTCTCTGTAAGATGGAGGGAAACACAAACACACACACACACACACACACAGGGCCCTGTTTCCGTGGTGACGTAACGACCAGCAGCGGCACCAGGACACACACACTGATAAATCTGCAGCTTCTGAATCATCAGAGTCAAGTGACGTTACCCACAGCTGTCCATTGTTCACTTTTGTTAACCTGCCAGGTGCAACCACACACACCTTCCTGATGGATTTAATACAACAAGCGGTCTCTCACAGAAGAAGAAAGGTAACGGTCATTAACAGATCTGTAATCTGTACAGCAGCTGACCTTCTCTCTGGCTCTGTAATCATCAGGACGTCTTCTGAGAAACTGAAGGTCTGACAAAAGAGCAACGTTGGTTTCTTTTCAGTTTACGGTTAAATTACATGTCAAACAGAAAGTTCACCTGTTAATGCTTAAAAACATGCTGCGTGTCACGAGTATCTTGTTAAATAAGCACAGGCGACCATGTTGTCATGTCCATCAACCACACAATGTGATGGAACTCACATAAATATAATATATGAAATTATTATTCATATTATTATTATATTGTGTGGTTTCTTTTGATTTTTCTGTTTAACTGTATTTTACTGCCGTCTTTTAAGGAACAGTGAGACATCTTTTACTTGAGAGATGGGATGAACTATGTTTCATATATTTGTAACTCAAGTTACTAGAAATATCTGCGGTTCAATAATTATAATGAGGCCCGATGTCATTTAAAGTAGAATTTCCTGTTAAATTGTTAACAACATTACTGGGAACCTCTCCCAGAAAGGTCCATCCACTTTATTGAGTGTGTGTGTTTTTGGCACAGACTCTGCTGTTGAGCATCCATTTTGAATTAGTGCATCCTGTTCTCTGTGTAATGAGGCTAAGCGGCTGATTTGGCAAATAAAAGCCTTCCAGTCTTTAGGTTTGAGTAGGATCTATAAACACCTCCCTCCTAGTCGTAGCCTTCCCTCTACAACACAGTTACCATCGCAACATGATCACCAAGAGACGCAATCAACTTGATCAGCGTGCTCTTTAATGGAGGCTGCCACTTACAGTGAATAATGCAATTAACAGCCTTGTCCAGCGTGCTGCCAGCGGTGGAGATATTCTGTTCACGTGATGGGACGAGCACTCGAGTGAATTCGGTGAATGAAGCTGATAAACAGAAAGTTGAAAATGTAAAATTAATCTTCAGACACAAGCTGGGAATTCTCATTAAACACCCAGAATTCATATGCAAATGAATCCAGACGCTATCACACTGTAGGATCACTCTCCCATGACAAAGTAGTGTACTGTTTATAGGATTGTGATATAATACATGAACACAATATACTGTATACTCTGTGTTATTAGAAAATGTTTCTGCAGTGTTAAACTGTTAAACTCGTAGTAATCACATTATTTTACCATCGCCCAACAAAATACATGAGTTACTTTCTAACATCTACTTTTAAACACCTCCAAAGCCACAACACACACACGTTCTGTGTTTAACATGTGGAAAGAGATTAACGACGGATCAACAAGCAGACAACCTCATTTTAACCTCAGTACTTGAGCTGTGTTGAGGTCACAGATGGGAGCAGCTAGCCTTAGCTAACTTAGAGCTAACTTTGCCTCGCTCAAATATATATATATATATATATATATCTCTATATATAGAGAGATATAGATAGATAGATATATTTATTGCAGCTGCCACAAAGAGCGGTGTACTGCAGTTTGATCCCAGTCTTTTCACCATCACTTCCTCACAGATAACAACTTGTTTTGGCATCTTTCCCTGCATCCCTGTTGTAGACCACAGATGATGGCAG
This sequence comes from Nannoperca obscura, assembly GCA_036024295.1. Classification (NCBI taxonomy): domain Eukaryota; kingdom Metazoa; phylum Chordata; class Actinopteri; order Centrarchiformes; family Percichthyidae; genus Nannoperca; species Nannoperca obscura. The sequence goes on along the minus strand of JAVQJL010044016.1, from coordinate 13,434 downwards.
CTGATGTTCTAACGAGCCAGAGAGCTCATTAAATAAACTGATAATTAATTATGTTTATGCACCATTGCCACAAATGCATCATGGGATTTTACTTTAATCTGTACTCGCTTATTCTCTGTCTCCACACTCTCTTGTCTCTTCATTTCCATTCTTTTGTCCCTCGTTCCCGTCACCAACCAACTGGAGCCTGGCGGGAAGAGGTTTATTAAGACAACACGGTGTTTACATCGACTCGGCTTCTTCTGGACTCTCTGTCCTTCTGCGCCTCGGGGAAATCACAGGATGCAGCGAGTCTGCAGTCGTTTGAAAAGGTAAAATAAGTGTTAAAGGTTCACTGTGTTTACAAGACAGCATACAGAGTGTCAGAGGAGGCACTTTGTAATCAGTGTCTATGTTTTTATGCAATCAGATAGTGAGGAACAGACAGTCCAGCTGATGGAGTTCTTCAGGACACATTTTTATCCCTGATTTTGCATTTAAAGTACTTTCTCTTAAAGTAGCAGTGCACATCCATCCGTGTATGACAAGCTAGTTGACATATAAAACATTATTCTGTGTGCTTATTTCAACATGCATCATTGGCAGCAGGGTCTTTTTTTTATCTAGGTATCTTACTATTACATAAACATACAAACATGCATGCGAGATGCAGGAAGTTAGTTGTTGTAGTTTGGCTCGCTGCTTTGGACCGCTTATTAACACAGTCAAGAGTTGCAGCAGCAGCTCAGCTCATGGAGGCAACACTTGCAGCAATTTCAGTCAAATCTTATGTGAGTTACACTTTTTCGGGGATATAATTATCCAGTGCAATGAAACGTCCATAAATCCACCTAAAGATCACAGAAGATGCTCCTGAGAATCCTCATTTTTAGGTTTTCTTCACGTCAAAGTGCTCCAGTGAAAGCTGTCTGTGCATCCATGGGTCAAGTGCAAACAGGAAGTGCTAATTCAGGATCAAGCTGCAGCCCACTGAATCCCTAACTGATGGTGGGGGGTGCATAGATCAATTCAGTTTACACTAAATGTAATGGGATCATACATGTTCAGTGATGCCATGTTAAAGGTTGCTTTGAAACTGACCTCTGACCCCCCTTTGGACAGATGCCATTAAATAAATATCCCTAAGGGGATCAAAGTAATTGATCTCTTTAGATTCTGGTGCCCCCCCCCCCCCGCTCTTCACTGATGTCACTGTCACTGACTTAATTTTGTTCAGTAACCACTGCTGTTTAAAATTCCTCCGTGACCCAGATCTCATCTGTTCATAGCTGGTGAAACATGGAAAGAGACGAGTCACATCGGGTCGACAATCAGACGCAATGTTGCTGCATTCATTTTGGAAGAGAGACAGAGAGAGAGAGAGAGAGACAGAGAGACAAAGACAAACCAGTTTTAATCCTGCAGGCAACCTCTGATGTTTGGTGTTTAATGGAAGATGTTTGAACATGCAGTACTGACACTACCACTACTTAACGGGGACGACAGATACATATTATGCCACTTTGATCAAATTGGGTGCCAAGAACCAAATGGGAGCATTTTGCTCATTGTTGACTTACTGGAGTGTTTGATTGTGTAATTGTCTACAGTGAATGTGGGGAGATAATGAGTGATATAATTATGTAATTACTGTTAAATAATGATTCTTTAACAGCATTAATTGTCTGTAAAAATGTAGTGAGATTAAACTATTTGCCATTCAGCTGGGGGACCCCAAGGGTCCTTGAGAGAGTTTCAAGGACCCTTGGGGGTCGTTGCGAAGCTAAACTGGCAATGTCCAAGACGGCGCCGAACATTAGTCTGATGATGAGCAGCTTTGTGTGTATAAGTCTTATTATAAGAGAAGTTCCAGTAGATTTATACAAAATGTGCTCTCGTTGTCTTCAGAGCACCTCTTACCTGTCACACCCTGCAGGCAGAGTTAACAGTGGAAACCCGTCTGTATGATTCTGTAGGATTCATTTACTTGCTTTGTTTTTAAGCTAATAAAGCATTTTTGATATTAAAATTGATAGTGTGTGGGTGTGTGGGTGTGTGTGTGTGTGTGTGTGTGTGTGTGTGAGTGTGCGTGGAGCCCACAGGACAGGCAGTCCTATTAGTGCTGATCCAGTGTCAGCCAGTGTGCTGTGCAGACTGTGATTATTCAGATGAGAGTGTTTGTTAAGGCAGCTCACTGATCAGATGTGTCAGCTGCCCCGACTGCAACACTGACAATAGACTGTGTGTGTTAAGAAACCCAATCTGGCCCAAGACGGCGCTCGGCTGTCTGCAGATGGTCCAAAATACCACTGTTGCATTTTTGCCTTAAGGGGAAACATGGATTTGATTTAAATTGTTATTTTATAGTTTGTCAGACAGTGTGAGCCTGATAATGTCCGAGCTGACAGACGTCAGACAACACATGAACAGTGTGTGTGACGCGACGGCTTTTGGTTTTATGCCATTTAAGATGCCTCGTGACACCCTGACAAAAAGACTTACATGTCTTCTCGTGACAAAGTCAGACAAGCTTCTGTACTGTGACGCTGATCCACAAGGGCACAGATCGCTCTTCATGCACAGCTGCAAACACGACAAAGATGCCAAGCCGTGATTGATGGTGATCCAGTGTATACTCTGTCACGCAGGGGTTTATGACTGTAATAGTCTAATCTCCCACAATGACCATCTCCAAAGCAAGTATATCGTGCAGTCTGACCTCGACATGAGAGGCACCTGCAGGCAAGCTGTTAACACTTTGGTATGGACACATATAAGGGGCATCATTTCCCACAACAAAGCACCCAGATATGATGTACCCCTTCATCCAAAAGTTCTTTTATTTCCTGCTCCAATAAATGGAGCGATGCCTGCGAGCTAGTTCACATGTGACGTGCCTCACTCTCCACAACCACCTAGCAGACACATCCTCCTGATTTAAGATGCAGAAATGTCCCCTCTCCTCCTCTGCCTGGCCTGCATCAGTACTTTCTGCCCCAGCATCCACCTGCAGGCTCCGGCTGGAAGGTTTAAGACATCATCATCACAGATCATCACTCCCGCAGTTATGTTTACATAGAGATATTGGGGAGTGATGAGCAAATATGTTAAACCCCCCAGCTTGGAGGTCGGAGCCTAGACGCCAAACTCTGTGTTCTGCTGCTGAAATAAACATTTGAAACGTGAGCTGTCTGACAAGATCACCTCGAGATGAAAGTTCTGGTGTTCATTTGAGAGAATATTATGGATAGATGATCTACGTGATGTGTATAATAAAATATGAAGAGCATAAATTGTGAGAAAATGCAAATGAGCTTTTTTCTCTGCACCTATGAGCCCTTGAGGTTTTAAAAATAATGTTCTCTCTTATTATACTTTTGATGTTGTTCCCAAATAAATGCAAATAAAATCCCCCAAGTTCTTCAGAAACACAGAAATTGTGCAGTTGCATACTTGCACTTGTTTCCACACACAGAGGATAACAACCCACACAAGAGGTGATATGCATATTTAGTACAAACAGGTGCCGACGATACTTCAACACTTACGAAGCTCACACACAGATAATGCTTGATTTGTTGGAACTTAACAAGAGTCACAGTGGGAAGATGGAATATTATTTCCCCTCCGTTCAGTCTGCAGCAGGTGGGCTGCAGAAGAGTCTCATTCTAACAAGAAGCATACGCCTGCTGTCAACTCCACTCACATCATCTACTGGAAACACACGCACACACGCATAGACACACACACACAATCTGATGATGCAAGTATAGTTTTTATACTCGCACAACACATTTACACACAAAAACAAGCTTTTACACAGACACAAAACATTCCAGCTGTGCTAAAGGCTGAAGAACACGAACAGGCACTCTGTGACCATTGATTATTACCAACTTAAAGGAATGAGTATCTACTGTATGAAACAACTTCAGCAGCTTGAAAAGTGCCTGTAAAGTTTCTATCTTTCTCCTTCAAGAAGGAAAACAACACACTTCCTGTAAAGTGATTCTTTAATTAAAATCTGGAGTTAACAGTGAGGAAGCAAACACTTAACAAAGGAGACACAAGCTGCATTTAAACCTGTAGGACACACACACATTGTCTTTCTCATTGGCTCACACACACACACACACACACACACACACACACGTCTATGTGATGTAGGGCGACCAGGAACAGCAGCTGTGTGTTAGGATCTCAGTAAATGAGGCAGAGTGTAGCGGACATATGCAGAGAGACAGTGCTGCACGTCTGTAACACAACGAGCTCATTAACACTGTAGGAGAGGAGCTCAGCTGATTCCTTCTGCTACAGTCCTCTGCTGCCGCGTGACAGCAGGGTTATGTTTTCTATGTGCTGTTGGTTTCACTGCACACAGCTGGGCTCATGTCTGTAGGCCTGTCACCCCACTTCTTAATCAACCGTCCCTCCGTCCAAACACTCTCCTTCGTCAGAGCCGCGGTGACGGTTTACCTGCTGCTTTCTGCAGCTCGCCCCGCTGGCCTTTTATTATTATTAGATCCACACCTCTGCCATGGACATTCTACTAACACTGTAATACAGGCATTATTATGTTTCACACAAACATATCTGCAAACAAATACAGTTGGATAGAGAATATTTGCTCCTCACACAGAAACCTCAGCAGCGTGCAGGCCAGTCTGGCATTTATCAGCTCTCTATAACCTTTATAACATTTTGTACGATGGAGCAATATAAAGGTTTATTATGAATTATAGCCCATTCACATCTGCTGCAGCCACAGGGGAGACGGATGTTACTCAGCACATGGAGGATGTTATGGATGCTGTGCTTGTTTTATCTTATGATCTTTATATCCACCAGACTTCCATGTCTTTAGTGTAAATGTGTGTGTGTCCTCCTATGACCTAGAAATGTGGTTATTATGTGCTGACTAGATGCTTTCCATGCAACAATATGAAAATGTTTAATTATTATGGGAACTCCCTGAGACTCTGCAGGCCCCGGGAGTGTCACCGAGCTGCACTCTGGGAGCCACTGGGGTTGATAATCTGGGAAACTGCACGCTCAGCTCCCCATTACAAACCACCAGGATGCTGAACCACCAAATGAACATCCAGGGCAGCAGTCCCGTACTACTTATTATGTAATGCTGCCCTGGTTTCTGTGCTGTTTAATAGCAGAGGAGGAGCTGTGCGTGCAGAGTGCATCAGCATGAAGAACAGAACACCACAACATCCAGAAACTTTTCCTTAAGGTCGCCGGGAAAGACAAATCAGCCTGCAGAGGGAACGCCTCTTCCCATTACAGCCTTAATTTATTCTTTGAATGAGCAGGAACGAAATAAGATACATGTGCCCGTCATGCGCAAGTGAGTTGTCACTTAACTAATCAAGTCACAAGCTCTTATCTGTTGCAGTCTGCTCGGCTTCTTGTCTACAATCACAGACTGGAGCAAAGACGCTTCGTCCGGTCTGTCTGAGGGACAATCCGACTCTGACTGTCTGGAATCTTCTCTCTGCCTTTGTCTGTCTGCCGTCTTCTCCTTAATGAAGTGATGCACATGAGATTGATTAAGGCCTCAAAAAGAGCATAATATGTTTTTATGAACACTGTGCCACGTTTACCTGCTGTGAAACCTGAAGCCTGCAGATCACATAAACTACAAAGAAGCGTTTGAGTGGAGCAGGAGACGTCTCGTGTCTGTATATTCACTTCAACAAGAGAGGAGGAGGAGATGTCAAAATGTTTGTAAAGAAAATTAAAGTTCATTTTGATGAAAAACCACATCAGACACAAAAGCTAAACTAGCTGCTTAAATCAAATCCAGTGTGTTTATTCTGTGTACCTCCTACTCCTTCTAGAAGAACTTTCACAGATATCCACTGAGAAGCGTACGTCCGAACCTGCCCTTTAAATTAACCAAATGTTCCTTGGCAACCACAGGAGTGATACATCTACAGCCATTAAAGATCAACTAACCACAACAACCTGTGCAAATCACAAGACCTGCACAGGACAAAAGGTGTGCTAGTGATTCATCCAGTTTCAAACTGATAAGAATGACTTTCAGTGACAAATCATTTACCACCCAGCTCTAGCAGAACCTTTAATCCGGGCTATTTGCAGTAATGATTTGTGGGCTTCCCCCGGCCAGCGGGCGCAGTGCTTAACAAGTGGCATTTGGCATCCAGAAGGACTCCTGCGTTGATGGAGTGGTCTTGGCTGAAGAAGAGGAAATGGATCTGGGGGAGGAAACCTGGTGTTATACGCTGCTCGGGTGACATTTGGAAACTCGAGGAAAAACATTAATTTGTATCTGAGGGGCAACGGTGTAAAGACGAAGAAGCTCACTGTGAAACTCTGCTCACCTTCATGTCTGCTTCACTTACTGATGTACTGGTGTCTTTTTCAATAACACTAGCCATCGTCCATTTTATTATTGATTTGTCTGTTCCTGTCTTCTGTAAAGGAGCTGCTTATTATCTCATGCAGCATCATATTATCTTATCAACATCGGCTCCTCAAGTTATGTTTCCATCCAATCGTGGGGGGTTTACAGAATGGCAGGGCAAAGGGTAAACTAGCGCGATGTGTAGCTGTGATGTGGGTGTACAGATAAATACCCAAGTCTGGATGGAGAGTATGAGCTGAATGCTGAAATGTAAATGAATAGGTATATACATTCATGTAGACCCCCCCCCCCTCCCACACACACACACACTCACTGCTGCTGGCTCCTATGCAGTCTGTCCCCTCTTCAGGAAGTGATGCTGCTCATAAATAAGAAAATCACAAGCTCCTATAAATCTGCACATAAAGTGGGTTTTATAGAAGGGCGGACCTCTGCAGGGGGACTGCAGTCTCTCTCTCTCACACACACACACACACACTCACACACACTCTGGGACTCATTAACCTGCACTCAAACACACAAACACACATGCACACTCACGGTTAGGTCTCTGTTTATCTCCATTTGTTTGCATATATTAGGATTGCAGCGTGCAGCATGGATTGACTTTGCATTGAAACGATATCCTTTATTGTTATTTATTATAAAAGCGGTTTGAAGGGAGTTTCTTTGCGGCCCCTCGGAGTCCTGAGGTTAGTGAGTCAGTGCTGCTGCTTTCCACTTTCAGCAGATGGATGTGAAAACGTCCTTGTAGTGAAGCTTAACCCGCAGCAACAAGAAGACAAACATCGTTTTGAGAGGAGAGGAACTTGAACATCTCCTTCCTGGTTGTTTTGGCGACACCTGTGGTTACTGGTTACTATGTAAGAACACATACCATGACCTGAGAGGGTTCATCTGTTGTCTTGTTTTGTTGCTGGCAATTTATCTTCCATGACAAATACATTGCAGTTCCTGTTGCTGCTTCACAATAAAAGCGGTCCTGTTGTTCACCGGATGAATGCTTTTACTGTGAAACAGCAGCAGGCGATGTTCATTGTGTATGCGCAGCAGCTTCATCCAGCTGTGATACAGCTGTAGTGTTCACAGAGAGGCGTTAATCAATGAGATAAAATTACAGATGTAACAAGTGTGGTAGTACAAGCATCCATCACACCCTGTGAATCTTAGCAGAAGACTGCTACGGTGTCAGGCTTCCTATTTGTTTCCTGGGCACGTTCTAGGTGGGATATTAGACCGTGAATACTACGTGAGATGCCAGATCTGCTCAATGAAACAGCACCTGCTCACCTCTTTGTTTGCCCCATTTTCTGAACATTTATCTCCGGAGGGTTTTTAGCTGAGCATGCAGCTTTCATTCAGCACTCCACACAATCACACCTGCCGCACAGCGCAGCCACAATACAGGGCAACAGAGGAGGGTGATGATCAACACAGGGTGCCATATGGAACAAAATGGTGTTAACATCCTGGGATTATTTATCTTGACATGTGGGTCATGCCCTCTGTTTATTGGGTAATAAATAGCTTCTTCATGAGCTAATCATTTATGTGTGTTTATGAACTAATATAGTCAAACCGCCACGCTAACAGCTCTGTGAGGCTGTAACACTCATTGTTAACAAAAACACACTGTGATATGCACAACGCAAACACAACTGGACAAACAGAAGCTTTACCATATGCTGGTGGGTCACCAAAGTCATTAGGATTCATCTCCTGGGGACCATGAATGTCTGTACAAAATGTTATTATACTACTTTATAGTGTACACACCACAGAAGGGAAGGGCTGTCTAATGAAGCCTCATAGTGCAAACGATGCTAATGTTGATGAGATGTGCAGCAGCTAATTTGAGATTGACTCTTGGAGACAATCCCTGTTTTTAAACTGCATGAAATGATGATTTATAATTCATCACATTGTTTCCAGGCTTATTCTCTTGAGTCATGAAATCTCTGCTGGTTAGCTGTAGCTGGTGTTGCTTTAAATCATTGTCCTCATTTCCTCTGTGTGAAACGTGCTTTCAGTTTTTAGGTCAATGCTACCTCCATCTCGCTAGCAAAACAAAGCTCTTCATCACTCTGCACGGCTTCTTTTCTTCACATACAGCCGTGCAAATGCATTCAGGAGCTCATGCACACATACAGCAGCATGCACAGAGCGCACGAGCTGCAACACACATGCTGCACAGAGAAATACACACACTTAAACACACACACAGAGCACATTCTGTTCTGTTCTCTATCCTCTGTCAGCTGAGCAGCTGCAGACACAAAACACTCTTTCCCTCCTACTCTATCTCTCTTTCCTCTATCTCTCGTACGCCATCTCATCGCCTCTCCTTCTGTCTCCCTCTGTCCTCCTCCTCTCCTTCCTTTCTTCCTCTCTCCTGCCTGTCAGCTGAGCAGCAGCGTGAAGCAGCGATCACCGCCCACGCTCTCGGCCCTTTTATATTGCTTCGTGGAGTGGAGGGAGAGAGAATGGCAGAGCGGCACAGACCATAAAGGGAGAGCGAGAGAGGATGAGAGGGAAGAAGAGCACAAATATTGCCAGCAGGCACTAATTACATAGACAAGATCTGACAGCCGACACAAGCCATACAACATCCATATATGGAAGATACATAGACTACATGCCCATATATTCCTGTACGATATTATACTTCTGATCTGACATTCATATGCTATATGTACCTTCAGAGCGTTATTGATGGCTGTTTCATTCAAGTGCTGCAGCGACCAGTTCTTTTCATTATCACACCAACAACAGTCCAAATCCCCAACCTATGTTATTTATAGTGAAATCAAATCATAAATACTGAAATGTTAGAAGCTGGTATCATCATGTGGGAAGCTAGCAGAAGCTAGTATGATGCTTCAGCACAAATCAAGTAGGTCTGTTCACCACAAACATCCCCTCTTTGTGTTTACCCAGATAGAAGACAATGATTCATTGCTGAGCAACAGTGGAGGTACGTCACATGTGGATTTGTTGCAACACAGCAATAAATCTACATATATTTGATTAGTGGAAGAAGCTCACTGGTCTGCACAGAGCCCTGACTTCAACCCCATCCAGCACCTTTGGGATTAACTGGAACAAATCCCGGCAGCCTGAATCCAAAACGATGCTGAACAGAGCGATGAAACTATAAAAGCAAAACACTGAGCTGAAAGATGTTAAAATGTTCCAGTGAGCTGTAAACTCAAGTGATAATCCTCTGTGGGTTGTTCACATTACACATAGACGTTTATATATACATACAACTATCAATATGTCAGTCTCTGGAAGTGTGCTTCACTGGAGCAGATGTCACATTCAGACTGAGCGAGTGGGCGGGTAAGCGGGTAAGTAAACTTGTTAGAAGGACACAGAGATCCAGAGGGACATAGAAAGATACTACGCATGGTTTCACAGAGCCCAAGTCTTTAAAGCTTCAGCTGTAGAATGTGATATGAGCCAGAGAGAGACAGAAATGTATGTACTGACGGCCACGTGGAGGACAGCAATGTGGAGACAGACAGAAGGACTGGACTGACCCTGACCTTCCCGCTGGGACCTCTAGCTGGGGGCAGCATCACTAAAAGGTTGGCAGGCTTTTAGTGTGTGAAAAACAGGACACTGTTCCAAATGGATGTTCCCATAGATGCATCAGACACATGGCATATTTGTGATATGTCCTTAAATTAAATCAAACAAACATTAAATCTGGTCGTATCAGCGAATGCAGCCAAGGGAAGTTCTATAAATACCTTAAAAAACTAAGTCAAATGAAAACCTGTTGAACATACTTAATGATTAGGTATCCAAGACTGACAATAAACATCTATCTATGTCAATAAAGATCCAGTCAGAGAGCAGAGGAGCCACTCGCAGTGCTGATGAGCTGTTTCCTCTCTGTGCACTGTGTCATGTAGCCTACATATTCAATGCTGCCATGTAATTAGAGCAGACTGCTGTCAACTCTGTGAACCCATGGAGGAACCGTCACGCAGACCTTTGACACGGATTCATGTACAGTGAAGTGAAACTCTACAAGACGTGTGGATGAATGCAGTTATTCTGGAGTCTGGTGCTGGAGTACGCTGGCCTCAGGACTGCTTCATCAGACCGGGATATCCAGCATACACTGGGATGTTTTGCCGCCTCTGGGATGCTCCTTGTGGCAGCAGCAGGCAAAAGCAAAAGCATTAATACTGAAAAGTGCAAATCCCTGAGTTTAGAAAACATTTCTCTTCAAGGATGTGATGGAAGGCAAAGTGTGAATGGAAGAGCAGTATCCCCCTGGCAGATTACAGGCTCCAGTGGTCCATGCCAATCTTGAGTGGTCAAGTCTTGCTCTGCCTATGTTCTCATCACTTAACAGGTCAGGTCCAAGCAGAAGATAATCTCTGCTTCCACTAAAAGTCTAATTAAGAGTGATTTGGGTTCCACATCAGTGTTTTCCTCCGGGACTCTCTGAATGGACATTTGGCTGCTGCAAAGGTCAGAGTGCTGCCTGAAACAAAGACGAGGAGAAGTACTGGACAACAGAGGGAGAGCTTCAAGACACAACGACATGTGGGACGTTCCTAAATCTAACATTTACCTCATCAGCATCAAACACTGGAAAGGTCACTACAGTAAAACTGCATCTTCCAGTGTGGTCAGCTTCAGTTTTGTCATTTCACTTAATGGTAAATTACATTTAAATACTTAAAGGATTTATTAAACAATATATATTAAAATATACTTTTCAGGTTCCTGAGTATTGGTGACAAAGAACTCGAAGAAAGTGTGGGAAACCGACCTGAACTCTGACACGAACTGGAACAATGCAAACAAACTCAACAATTTCTGAAGGGAAATTCATTCCAGCTCTCATTTCCACAACATGCAAACAAGCTGCCATTACTCCTGTCCCTAAGAAACCTTTCGTCTTTTCGTCTTCTCTCCAGGAGATATTTAATGGAGGCAGTGAAGAAGCAGGAGCTTAAAATCACTAGTGACCCAAACTAATCTAATTATCTGATGGTTTATTACCTGCTTTTCTTAAATATATAACAGAAAGTAAGAAAATAAACAGTCTGATGCCTAAATTGTCTTTAAGTCTTTCTGGAATGACTGTATTTATATAGTATCTATGTAATATTTGTCCTAACATCTGTTCAATCTACATGTCCAATAAATGCTAACACAACCATGAAGAAGGTGTGTAATTAAAGATTGTTTGCTGTTTGCCTCCGTCCTTCTTTTATTGCCAGTGAAATAAAGGCAGGTTTTACTCATTATTCCCATAATTCCCCTGTGTGTGATGTGCTATTTACACTGCTGGCCACAGATGGCATTCCAAGTTGGTAAAGGAAACGGCAACACTGGGGAACGACGTCCCAGATGCTAGGAAACGTTATTTTTGTATATGTATATTTCTCCCTGATGGGCTGGATAACTAGCAATTTGTCGCTAGTCGCTTTTTAGAAATAAAGATGCTAAGTCTAGCGAGAAAGTCGCCAACGTGGCAACATTTGCAACACCTGTGTGTGAGTGAGGCGGTGGGGACGGCAAAAGATCATAATTCATATTAAATAGTGTGTCCAGGCCATAAGCACGGCCCTGGGGAGGGTCTCAGTGTCATGGTAACTGTTCCTCCCTCAGGCAGTAAAGTGAGAAATAATGTTTTATGAACATCTTCCATCACTGCTTTGAATTGGTTATGGTTAATGGATAACGAGCTGTGCGTTGGTAAAACCCTTCCTGACACTCCGGATGTTTACAACAGCAGATGGAAAGGTTGAGTCACTGCTGTATTACATCATCAGCTGGTGGAGACCAGTTAACATTACTCAAATGTTTGTGTGACATGGAAACCTACCAATCCCACTGAAGGACGTCCAGTCTGCGTCACCATGGACACTCCCAACAAATCCCACAATGTGGTGGAAACCCTCAAACCGGACGAGTGCAGGCTGTTCCAGGAGCAGCTTAATGACATGTTCAGAAACCTCATGAGCGTCCCAATACTGTGGCCAGGTAGTGACACAAGGTGAATGAATGTAGTAGTGATTACATACTGAAGAGTTCCTTTATTATTCTGGTGACTGTTTCATGGTGTATTATGTGCTCCATAGTTTTAATTGAGCAAAACACAGACATTTATTTCAGAGTCTCTGCCTTGTCCTTTATTGTCGATGACGTTCTTACATCAGGACACCTCGTTATGCATAAATGCTTGGTTGATTTGGGACTTCCTGTGTCCCTCCTATTGGCCCAAAGCCAGACTTTGCACCACACAGTTCTTCCTCTCTTGTCCTCTCATCTCTGTGCTATTAGTCAGACGTGTGAATACTCATCTGGACATTAGCAGTAATTGATTTTAATGATCCTAATAACTCTCTTCTTAGTAATGCATTAACGGACACCTGTTTCTTGAGTCCTCTCTCTCTCTCTCTCTAATGTTGTGTAATTGTTCCCCTACCAGGCAATAATGAACAGTGAATGCCAGAGAGTGTCAGTGTGTTCATGTTATACACAGAGGGCAGATCGTGTGTGTGTGTGTGTGTGTGTGTGTGTGTGTGTGTGTGTGTGTGTGCATGCCATGGTCCAGCTAAAAAATGAGCAAACAAGGCCACAGCGAATTTCTCTCTAAGTGTCGTGTCAGTGCAGAAGCAGCTCCGTCTGCAGGGTTTCATTAGCACTCATTAATTGGATAACAGAAGCTAATTAAGCTATTACTCATTAGCTTACCATGCTACCAACCGTACTAAATCGTCCGATCCCTTTAGTTTCTTCAGCATACTCTCCTGATGTTACCAGTTTAAACAGGACAGAGTGTTGACCTGGTACTGTGAGAAGGACAGTCAGTCACATGCAGACATCTTGGTTGTTGGTTTTAGTGGTTTGCGTTGCCGGGCGGTTGCTAGGTAATGTTAGGGCACTGTACTTGATGTCCACTTGTTGCATGCTGGTTTGTACTCTCACACGCTGCATGTTTACACATTTTTCATTAACTTTAATTTACATATATTCTTATTTAGACAATCTGCCACTTCACTGTTTTAAACTATTCCAAATAT
>JAVQJL010044009.1:0-23327 GCA_036024295.1 Nannoperca obscura | reverse complement strand
TAAACCAGTTGATTAAGATAATATATAAGCTATAATAATGTAGAATAGTTTCAAAATATGTACAAAAATTGCTATACAAGGACATTTAAATTTAACTTTACACACTCATTATTAAGGGGAAAATAAATAAATATTAAATATTATCAATATTACTAAGTCATTTTTCAAATTCTCTTCCCAGAAATGGCAGAGCGACACAACGTCCCACAGGTCCTGATGATGGCTCGAGACTTGGTCCAAAAAGTGCAGACACTGATAGAAAACAAGTGATGCTGCCGCTCTGCTGCTGTTCCCACGTTTCTCTGTGCTAAATAGTTTCAAAATACTGACACAGCCACATAATAGTCATATATTCAAGAGGAAAGGAATCAGTGTTAATGAAATGCAGTGATTGGTAAATCCTGAAAAGACAACGGCTCATTGAAACTGCTCATTATTCTAAGACAGTTGTGTAACAACTTCTTTCCTGTTGCTCCTCTCTATATTCATGAGATTCAACTAATGCCAGTAAATTTATTTTTAAAGTGTTATTGTTCACCTGGTGAATGTACCCTTGTTGAAACTGCTTCAGGATGTTATTTATTTTGCCTTAAATTTTGCTATTTTTCAGGGATACAGCAACCAAATTCTTCAGTGTATTGTTACATATTCTACAAGGTTCCTTGGGTTCAGTTAAACATCTTGTGATGCACTTGAATATATTTTCCGTAATAATGGTTTAATTTGAATTTTGGGATCATTAGAGGTACATTAGAGATACCCCAGGGTTGTGGTTGATAAGGTTGTGTCCAAGTAGCATGTGTGGTTTGCTTCTGAACCGCTTTCTGGTTTCTCTGAGGTTAAATGGTCCTCGTCCTGTGTTTGCCTCTGATGCACACAAGCTTGCCGGATATCCAGACCGAAACTGTGAACTCTGTGCAGTCCGGCATGATTGCACATAGTTTGCATACCAAGTATCACCCTTTCTTCTGGTACCCAACTAAGTTCTCATACTGCTTGTTCTATCCAACCTCCTCTATGCACTGATTAAGGTGTGATTCGGCCTGCTTACGTTCATCCTTAGACCCCTCTCTTAGCTTGTATTTCTGTGCAGACCAACGCTTCTCTGACATCAACTGGTTCAAATGGTTAATTCAGACACTCAGTACATTCTTCTTATCGTAAAATAACACGACGCTGCTCAGGCAGAAGAAACCTGCTCCTGGATCTCATGACATCGAGACAGTACAGCGCTGACAGATTCTGCATCTTACATTACATTACAACAGATTCTGTTGTCTGGGGTGTGCCGTGAAGGCAGCGTGCTTCCTCTGCACTCTGCACTTCTATCTTTCACTTCCACCTTGAGATCAGATTCATGGTGTTGCCCTGCCAGTCTTGGTTGCCTTGTCTTTAACACGCTCCAGTTAATTGTTTTTGTATGTCCAAACCTTTGGCAACAAGTGTTACAACAATTGTCGGTCGGTTCAGTGGTAGCTAGTCAGTGGTTATGTAGCTGTGCAGATCATTTCAGTTTGATGTGTGTACGTTTTAAAATATACACCACTGAATCTTCTGCTGCTAATCCAATACAGTGGAGGTGAAATTAATCTCATTTGTTCACCTGAAAATTGAACATTTAAACTGAGACTATTTCTGGTAGAAACAAATTTCCGATGGATATCCTAAAATCTCAGCAGATATACAAAACTATCTACATGTTGCTGGATGACCAGCTTAAGTATGTCAGAAAATAGGATTTATTGGTGCCACTCACAGTTGCAACATAGCCAAAACACACCCATGTTTGGTTCACTGTAGCTTAAATTCCAGTGTTTTGATATCACTGCTAATGTGTCTCCTTATGATCTTCTAAAACATGCCTGAGTATTGCTGTTTGTGTATTGCTGTGTTTGCTGTCAGAAGATTTACTGTGTACAATGTGTTAAAAAGAAATGGACTTATTGTATAACTAAGCTAGTACATATTTATTAAATGCAATACAATGTCTGTATATGGGCTTTATCTGATTATGATGAACAGATAGATAGAAATATGCCATTGGAAATAAATATATTTTAATTTTTTTCTTTGTCTTCTCAAATTGTCACCTGGTATAATTAATTTATTGCGTATTAAAAATATTATATTTTGCATCCCATGTGCCTTATGTGTATTTCCAGACTTGACACTTTTCACAAGTTATTAAATACACACCAACCTTCAAACTATCTAACAAAAGTTTGATAGAGAGATGGCAAACACATTCAATTTCTTTATATATATATATATATATATATATATATATCTTTGAAAGACCAGATGGTTTCTGTAGTTAGTACTGGTGCCATGCTTGTCCAGCTTGGGGGCATATGGCTTTAAAACGATAAGTAAAAGTTTTTTTTTAAGTAAATCTAAAAACAATACTCACATACTTACATGTACATTGGAAACATTTTGTTATTTCTCCTCTCCACACTGGTCATGAAGAGATCCCTTCCTAATACAATTTTAATGACAGAGATAGAGGACGAAATTCAGAGTCCTCACTGTGCAGAAATGCATTACACAGTTTAGCTGAAGCTAATATGAAGCTTCAGCGGTCTGAGTTAGACAAAACAAGTATGTTCTTTCTGTAGCTCCAGTCTTTTTAGTACAATATTCTCTTGTTATCCCTCCACCACAGCTCAGAGATTGTCTGGCAAAACACAGAGGGAATTTCATAGCCTGATACTTACATGAGGACGTTACAGTAGTGTGGTTTTAAGACACATTTGGAAAGTTGTGAAACTATCTTTTAATTTAAACTGAGAGCTTGAACCACTGAAGTTTCTCCATCCTCTGAGCCTGTTACTAGCTGGCAATGTTTCATACTGACAGGCATGAAGACAAAACTCTTGTGACATTTCAACCACACTGTACATTCAAGGTTTACATTTATACAGTATATTCATAGACAATTAGTGTAGGATATTTGACATATTGCCTACATTGAGAAATATATTTTCTTTAAATACCTTTTTTTCACAAGGCTATTTGGAATGCCACAATAGGAAGTCACAGGTACGCTGGCTCACTGTCACGGCTTCCTAGGACTCTTCAGCCATCTTAAGGATACTAGTAGCACCTGTGCTTTTCCCACTTAATTCAAAATGTCTGCTGTGAAAAATGTCTGTTCTACAGCCCACTAGAACAACATGTGCTTCCAAGTTGTGTCAAGTTACTCTAAATCCTTTGGTTAGTGCCTGTAAATGCCGGTTTTCAAATGTAATAGAATGCGGTTCATAAGCAGGCAATGAGCTGTCCTTAAAACTGTTTATATAATAGATTAGAGTATCCCAACCAGTGTAGACTTACACATTCAGCATTAGTTCTATGTCCACACAACAGTTCAATATCTGCTTCAACCTTTTGGCAAGAAATGACATTACATTTCACTGTGATTGTACCTCATAGGATTACATGTGACAAATAAACTGGATTAATAATGATCTATTAAAAAGCTTTAGGACAAGGAATGAAACCTTCGCTGTAAAAGTCTGCATTTTATTGGTAAAGAAAAAACAACGTTGGAGATGCATACAAATTAATGTCCACCTACAGGCCACCTCGGTCAGAGGTTTACACATAAAAAAAAAAAAAAAAGGGTCAGGCTCACAGTCAACATGTGTCGTCACTACTCTAAAAGGCGCACTAGTTTCACATGTTTTGAATCAGAGGAGGGTATTGATTAGCTTCACGTGTTCTTAGATTGGCAAAAACTTCATATGTGACACACAAAAAGGAAACTTTTTTTCAAGAATTAAAGACACAGAATGACCTTTAGCCCGATAGCTGCAGAACTGTGTCATTTGTTTTGGACAAGATAACATTACATGCGTGTACTGGTTCGACATCACAACCCAGGATTTCTTTATAAAAGAAACCTCCAATTTGTTATATGATAATCAAATACATTTACCTCGCAAAAATACTAAAACAATTCCGCTTCCACATAACACATATGGGTGTTTAAAGAACAAAGAAGAATCTTTAAGGCTGTGGGGAGGAGCAGGGTGTTCAGGCAATCCTGACCATGGAATGTATGTAGAAATTACAATGTTGTATCCTACGAGGAGGCCTGGGGTTAAAAAATTAAAATAAAAAAAGAAGAATTACAAAACCTTTCCCCAATTCCTCTATAAATGATGCGCCTTTCTAACGGTAATGACGCGGTGGTGGGCTATGGTGCTGTGGAGGGTGCCTCCTTGGGGGTGGACTATGGCGCGACATAGCATGGCGTGGAGGGGACTGGTAGCGTGGAGGGGGAGATCCTCTGTTATGGTAGGGAGGTGAATAGCGACCTCTGGATCTGGAGCGGGAACGCGACCGACCCCAGTTGGGGGTTCCCCTCTCCTCGTAGACGCGGATGTAAGCAGTCTCGCCCTACAAAAGGGGGAACATTTATATGTGACATTCATTCCTTTAAACTATCTATAAAAACAGGGGTATGGTACAATTAAATCTCATCAGCGCTGAAACTCACTTGATGTGAACGGAACTCGGTCCGATCCAATCGGCGTAATGCGTACTCCATGTCTTCCCTGCGGAGAAATTCCACCACGCCCTCTCCATCACGCTGCACATCTGCAAAACAAACGTCTCCTGCCTCGCGCATATGATCCTTCAGATCCTGCCAGCTCCCAGTTGGTGGTAACCCTGGAACGGGAAAAACACAAGTGTGTACTTCCTTGCTTTAAATGACATGGCACTTTAAACGTAAAAACATTGCAGGGAATGGTTTCATGTTTTGGCCAAAGAGAAAACACCTGTATTAATTGGTTTCAATGCATTTTCATGAAGTCTGGGCTGAAAGTAATTGAAATTTAAAATCTAGATTTAAATAGAGTGTTCTTTCTTAGGTAACCACATCATTCAGCACAGTGTGGAGTCTCATGGACAATGTCATACTACTATATGCTTACATTACAGTCCTTTTGGTCGTTTTGT
Source organism: Nannoperca obscura (assembly GCA_036024295.1). Classification (NCBI taxonomy): domain Eukaryota; kingdom Metazoa; phylum Chordata; class Actinopteri; order Centrarchiformes; family Percichthyidae; genus Nannoperca; species Nannoperca obscura. The sequence goes on along the minus strand of JAVQJL010044009.1, from coordinate 18,359 downwards.
TATAGTAATAATTCTAGCATTAGTGAAATCCTTGGTGTTGCCATCAGGAATGAAAACACTTCGCATCATAATGGTTAAATTCTTCACCAACAGATACAAAATATTCTAAATTGAACTTATATAAACATACAGACATGCAGGTTTTTCACAGATTAAATATCTACTTTCTTTTGTAACTACTACTACAGGCAACTGAATTGCTAGCTATATGATTGGCTGCTTCTTATGTCAACACTCTTTGAGACTTGGTAGTTTACTTAGTGTTTAGGTCTTTAATCATTGACTTTTTTCCTCCAATGCAGTTATTCTTTGTTAGTTCTGACTTAGCTCAAAGTTTAGTTTTCAATCCCTTGGTTGGAAAAGCTCAAATGGACCACCACCTAAATTCTAAATAAGAAAAATGTATTTGAATTTTACTTTTGTAACTCTCTGGACATGTATAATTCTACCCACATCTCCACTCAATGTTCACAAGATCCTTCGCACGTTACAGATGTTGCCTGATAGTAAGCAAATCTATCTGTTGCTGATAAAAGAAAGTGTGCATGTAAGACAATTTAAAAGAAATTATTGGGTGATCGTTCCAGAGAACCCCAATATTTTCAGACCAGAACCCCCTAATGTTTTACTTCCAGAAATCTGCCCTAGTATGGCCGTTCAAGTCAGGCAACTATATAAACCTTAGACTTTAAAGGGTTTGGTCTTAGATAAGCATTCAAATTCTAACAGCTTGTATCAACATGCTTGTTTAAACATCAGATAAATGTTGCACACAACAAATACTTAATGATATACAATGACAAAATTACACCTACCAGCAGTCACTATGGTTGGTGTTTGGGATTATGCAGCCAACATGACCGGTTTTCAGTTTACTGTTTTGTTTTTCATGACTTAAGGAGCTGACTTGACCTCATCCACTTAGTCCCCTTGACCTCCGGTCCGCCACGAGAGAGAGAAACATATCTGCCTACGACTCATGATGTCCTCTACTAGTCCCCTTGTCCTCCAGTCCGCCATGAGAGAGAGAGAAACATATCTGCCTACGACTCATGACGTCCTCTACTAGTCCCCTTGTCCTCCAGTCCGCCATGATAGAGAGAAACATATCTGCCTACGACTCATGACATCCTCTACTAGTCCCCTTGTCCTCCAGTCCGCCATTGAGAGAGAGAGAGAGAAATATATCTGCCTACGACTCTCACGGCCATCCTACCAATCCCCTTGACCTCCAGGATGGCGTGAAAGAGAGAAAAATATTAACTGGCTATGACTCATGACGTCCACCTACCAGTCACTATGACCCGGAATTCAGATCTTCGAGTTGGGGGTCCAAACCTTCCCTTAGGTGGTCCTCCTCCTCCTCCTCCTCCTCCACCACCTCCTCCTCCTGCTCCACCACCACCACCACCTCCTCCTCCCATAGGACCAAATTTAGCACCAGAGGATCGAGGATACTCTACACGCAGCTTGGAGTCTCCATATCCATATCCATTCCTTCCATAGACAGCATCATCCGCATCCCTAAGAGAAGAGAGCAAAGAACTCCTTACCAAAGTATGCTTCTTTTACTAGCGGACATAGACCTGGAAATGCCGTCTCCATCCATTCCCTGCTGTCAGTCACTGAAGACGATATTATTGCACAAAACTTAAGGTATCCAACAAGGGGTCTGTGATTCGACTTGCCAAAGACCATCCCTAAAACTCACCGTGGGTCTTCAAATCGGACGAAGGCAAATGGGATAGTGCCTCTATTGTTCTTCAATTCAATATCCCGGATTTTTCCATATTTGTAGAAGAGATCCTCAATGTCTCTCTCCTGGACATCCACTGGAAGATTCCCCACGTAGATTCGGCCATCCGACATGGTGGTGGAGCGAGTGGCACTGCTGACACAGAATGGGGGCACCTGCAGACTTTAAGATCACTTCTTGCTCTTACAAATAGCTGTGGAAATGGTCGGTCCTTCCTTCCTTATCCTAATTCCAATCCAAAACTTAGTCCATCCGCCTCCAATTCCTTAATTTAGACGAAAATAAAACTCTAAACCAGGGATGCAGCCATGATAGTAGTAAATGATGAGTTCAAAAAGAAAAATGGCACAGGACTTCGGATCCAAGCCTGAAAGCTTTAAAACACAGGATAATGAATGTCCAACAACCTTAATAAGTACAGTACTTAGTACAGTATTATACTGCTTATAATTGTGAGCAACGTGTGGAGAACATCTACTGTAAAACATGCGTGGATGTAGATATGTACAGACTGATGACAAATTAAAGGAAAAACCAACATACTTTTTGTATGGTCCCTGATGATTTACGTCATTTTCATACTACTATGAATACTACATGGAAGCAGCTGTGGTACTCCACTTATTTAATCAGTTTTCTCCTTTAATTTGTCACCTTCGGGCATTTACTTAAACATCTACCAGCATTTCAGTAAGATCAATTAAAACAAGCCTGCTAGTGTAAAATAAGAGGTATATTTTTTATATCTTGTACACTTTATTTACAATGTGTACAGTGCAATTCAACACCAAACTTTAGCCTTACATTTTACCATAGGTTTTTAATCAATACTCCTCTGATAATGTCCCCAACTAATAAACATTTCAATTTAATTAATGGTGTATTTATCGGAGGGCTGTTTAACTGAATTAGCCTACATTACAATTACAAAAGAGGTATGTTTCTGGACACGTATATAATACAGCGAGACACCGGGATACTCATTAGTAATAACGGTAGTAATACTAGTGGTGAACGCGCAACGGCATTTCACTCAGAGATACTGCCCTTACATAACGTTAACAGAACAATTCTCTCGCCTTCAGTGCGTTTCCGGGGCCTCGAAACTCGCTTAAAATGCAACAGTCGGTAAACCGGCCAAACCGGTTTGCTGCCTGCCAGCTGAATATTGATACTTTGATCAATTATTTTTTATAATAACATTAGCTAATATGTCGAGAGCTCTTGGTTGACGCATTTGTTTTAATAGTAGTTAGCAAAAGAAGATGCCTGAAAAGCATTATCCTTTAGCCGTATTCTCAGTGCTGAAGGTACGGCTAAACTAGCCTAGCTACTGTTAGCTAGCGCCAGCAGATACGATTGCATTATTCTACAACTACATCTTTTGAAAGCAACCGACAACAGACGGTTCACCTTGAAGTTTGAGTCGTGAAAGTGAACGCCAGTTCAAAGCATGCTATGTACTCGTTATTACGACAACACACCAGTTTCTTTGTTGATATTGTAAGGTCAGCTAGTCAGGCTAACGAGCGTCTGTTTCGGCTAAAATGCATAAATATTTCTCATATTCGAAGAAACAAATAACTGGCCGGTGTATATAATGCATGTTGGAAACAACACTTAAATCAATTATGCGATTACCTTTCAACGCAATTAAGAGCGCCTTCTTTTGTAGATGTAATGCTAACAGAGCGCACGCTGTGCTGCTTCTGTGTTAGTTAGCAACATTAGCAAGCGCCTCTGTGGCTTCTTCTACTTCCTATTTCCGGAAGACAGTAGTGAGGGTTTGTGCAGTTCTACCTCCTGCCGGAAAGAAAAGGAACATCTTCCTGGCTTTGGTATAGTTTATAGATTTTATATAATAAGTAGTTAGTGGGTTGTTGACTTAAGGAGTGTTCACTGAACACTGAACAAAGTTTACGGAGCATTTAAATTTTGTTTGGCTAAAAGATACAATTTCATTTTAAGAGTAATACAAATCTCGATCAAAATGATTCATGATTAAACTGTATATCATTCCAAAAAGTCTGAACTGGCTTTTTTGATTTCTAACAAATTCCTATTAGTCATGGCAGGATGTGCAATTGCACAGCTAATTCTCATCTTTATATCCTAAAATGAACTGTATTTCTTTCTAAAAGATATCCAATGTTTGGCTGTTGTATTAGTTTTCAACAGTTACCATAACTTAACCATAACCATAACTTAACTTTAACTTAGAAGTCATCTGCATCTCACACATCCAACTAGCCCCAACAGGCTTTGATCTACAGATGGAAACTTCAGTTGATAACCATTTCCAAAGATCACACTTTCTGGCATCAGTGCTTAAGATTCAATAGAATGCTGGGATTGTGCTGTAAAGATTTACAATAGATATCAGCAGACGACATAATTATAGACAGGCTGTTAAAGACTTACTTAAATGGAAGATCACCTTACTAGGAAGTAAGGAAGGATCTCACACACAGTGAAAAATATACTTTATTAAAACACATTGTTTTTTCCCCATCAAGTCAGATGCATAATTGATCCATCTCTCTGTGGTTCCTCCTCATGGACTGAAGTAAGACCTGAAGTAGTGCAAGTTTGCCCAAAGATGGCTTTCACACCAAAATAGTGACATCACAACTACAATTAACAGAAGCTCTTAAAACACCACACATTTCCAAATATAGTTTCATAAACAATCAACACCATCTGTAATAAAAACAGACGATTGTTTGAATGTTATGTGTTTGCCAAATAAACAAACCATGTGCCAAATAAGTTATTTTATTAGACAACTACACTGAACAAAAGTATAAACGCAACACTTTTGTTTTTGCTCCAATTTTACATGAGCTAAACTCAAAGAGCAAAAACGTTTTCTATGTACACAAAAGGCCTATTTCTTTCAAATATTGTTCATCAAATTGTCTAAATTCGTATTAGTGAGAACTTCTCCTTTGCCAAGATAATCCATCCACCTCAGGGGTGTGGCATATCAAGATGCTGATTAGACAGCATGCTTATGACACAGGTGTGCCTTAGGCTGGCCACAATAAAAGGCCACTCTAAAATGTACAGTTTTACTGTATTGGGGGGGTACTGGGGGGGGTCAGTATCTGGTGTGACCACCATTTGCCTCACACAGTGCAACACATCTCCTTCGCATAGAGTTGATCAGGTTGTTGATTGTGGCCTGTGAGATGTTGGTCCACTCCTCTTCAATGGCTGTGCAAAGTTGCTGGATATTGGCAAGAACTGGAACACGCTGACCATACATGACCCTTCAAAGTCTCGGTCATGTCTTGGTCTCGGTTTAGGTGGTCTTGACTACAACACTGCCTGTAAAATAAATACTATCTACTATATAATAGTAGTGAAGTAAAATGTACGATATTTCCCTCTGAAATGTAGTGGCGTAGAAGCACAGTACTTAAGTAAATCTACTTAGTTACTTTCCACCACTGGTTACTGATACAACATGTTACTGTATGTCTACCTGCAGGAGATGTGCTGTCCTTTCCAATATCTTTCACATATCGTGAGGTAGTATTTAAAACCACAACCTCAGTCCCCTACATCCTGGCATTCAGGTGGCTCCGGGAGAATCACAGATTAATTTTTCCTCATTCCTTCAACCTTTTCCTAGTTGTAATAGGCAAGTGAAATTAATAGAACTGTTAAAAGATATTCTGACTGAAACTCTGATACATACTCCAGGAGTTATTACACATTTAGTGGAGAGGCAGAAAGAGTGATAAAGTGACAAAGAAACAGCTTTGTGTATGATATCATGACTGACATGGAAACACTTCCACACCACTTCTAATCATCACTTATTTTAACTTTTACGGTTTGTTTGAATCAAAATTGAATCTTAGTAAGAAGAAATATAAAATATTTAAATATCTTTTAAATCAGTCTTCAGTCTTTTGCCTGCCACCAAAATCTTCCCGATTAACCCATTAAGTAAAAAATAAATAAATAAAAAGACATTTAAAAACATATTCATACAGAATGGTTCTTAAATGTATATCTGACATTAGGACTAATGTCTCACGTGTGTTGTCTTGGTCTATGCTGTTGCTCCCACACTGACAGGAGTACTTTTCTCTGCCAAAAGTACAGACAAAGTCAACATATTACCGGAAGACTGTAGTTAGAAACGCTAAAAAGTAGTCAATAGAAGACCATAAAATATATTTAGCTTTATCTCTGGGACAGCATCGCTGTCTACCTAACTAGCTAGCTAGCTAGCTAGCTCTTATATGATGAAGTACGGAGGCAAACAGTTGGTTAACATGTAAAAAATAGTAAAGGTAAATGTGTCGTGGGGATACAAATTTTTAATAATTACCTCTTAAATTATTTAATCCCACTTCATCAACGAGCCGAGCCAGACCGGTGTTCCACGGGCCTGTGGCAGTCGTTGACAGCTCGCTCCACTCTCGCGAGAATGTCAGAATTGCACTTGCTCGCGCAGCTTTCTGATATTTCACGCTCACCGAGCTTCATGAATAAACCTTAATCATATTTGTCGTTTTTTTAATGTATGTGGTGAATATTAAAAAATTGCAAATCAAATCTCCACACTGCCATTTTATGGTGTTATTATCCCCTTATACTTTATATAATACAGTAATGTATACTATGAATACTACATTTAAGCTTTACAAATATAACCGTCTGAGAACCTTCAGAGAACGTTCCCTAAAGGTTCTATGGAGGTTCTTTAAAAACATTAAATTGTGTAAATCCTCACTGCAGAGTCATTTGAGGTCAAGCGCAAGTATGCGCGTGATGCCAGGCAGCGTGATGTAACGAGGCGCCGCCCCTGGCGCGAAATGACTGAATGTACCGCCTGCACTGCACACCATGCAGCATCTCTGCGGCGGCACGGAAAGGTGACGTAGGTAGTCAAGTCGCGTCTGGCGGGCTGTTGCGCTCGGAAGGAAGAAGAAACAATGTCGTACACCAAGTTTGTTGCAGCTTTTGTTAGGGCAAACTCGGGCAATGTCAAGAATATACGCATTTCGCTTGGAAGATGTCGGTCGACAGTGGTATCCAGAAAGAGCCAGGATGAGAAAGAGCAGCAGATGGAGGGGTGCACCGTGGTGGAAGCCGTGCCTTCTGAACTCATCAAACATACAAAAAATGCGACAGACGCGCAGTTAAATAAAATCCACATTGACTTCGACAACACCCAGGAAGCCTACAAAAGCAAGGGTAACATTGAGCTACTGCGAAGTCTGCTGGTCTTCAAGCTTTGTACAATTGACGTCCTCGTTGATAAGAACAAAGAGGTGAGTTTGATTTAATTTGGTAAATGTAAACTGGTTAAAAATTAAGTGATTGAGCAAGCAAGGATAATTCAGTCCCATTATCTCATCCACATTATTATAATGGTACAACATTAAAACATTTTTTTTAAAAACGTACAATTTTTTTGCTTTCAGTTGATGGACCTGAGCAAGAAGTTGTTTGGTCAGTGGATGTTTGAGAAGCTGATGAAGATGACCTTCTATGGTCAGTTTGTGGCAGGGGAAGACCACAACTCCATCAAACCTCTTATTCAGAAAAATCAGGCCTTTGGTGTGGGGGCCGTTTTGGACTATAGTGTTGAAGAGGACTTGACACAAGAGGAGGCAGAGAAGAAGGAAATGGAGTAAGTAATGTTTACATCTGACTGAGCAGGAGTTCAGTAAAGACCACAGTGCAGGTTACTTTCCCATTGAGGTCTGTGGTACATGAAATGTTTTGTAGTGAAGTTTCAAACCAAGCACAGTTAATCAGTGGTTCACTTTAATACATGCCATATGTGCACCAGAGAGGAGCCGTTCACGAGTTGCATAACAAACTGGACTCTAAAGGGCTGTTGAATCAAGTTTTTGTACAGCCCAGTAACGCACGCTCCGTAACAGTGTTACTGCTCTCTTAAAGACAAGTCGTGGGAAACTGGAAGAAACTTGAAGAGGCCATTTAAAGAGACCCCCTACCCCTGTCCCTCTCCATGCTAGTTCTAATAGGACCTGTGGGTGGGGCAGTTACAGGAATATAAGAAGACAAAATAAAGACACGAGATATGTAATTCACAGTATGATTCATCCACATCAACCAAGTGGAATGTGTTTCTGTTTAATTTCTAGTAGCAAAACAATGTCCTCTATTGGTCAGCTAGGACAGACCCCTCTCCTCTGATTGGTCGAGCTGGTTATTCAGCTAGGGGTTGTACCTCATGAACCTGCTGCCAACATTTTGGAATGTCCTGGAGCCCCTCACAGGGCATGTATTTATGGAAGAGTTTCCGTCATGTCACACGACCCTGGAAAAGGCGGGGATCATCGTAACCGCACAAACAAGTCTCAGCGAGACTGATTAAAATGAAAACAGACATTTGCCATTCCTTTCTTAAGCCACTTTCACCCTTCAAAATAGTCTTGTAAGATCTTCCTGTGTTCAATGTTGGCATACCGTCTGCATGATTAACTGATTTGTAGCAATGTATGTGACAGGAGAAGTTATAAAACGGAGAGTCAATTTAGAATCTATAATCTCTTTTTCATTTGTTGTGTAGAAAAGCAAACAATTTCAGGTCGATGCAGTGTTTTTTGCTGTTCTGTTCTGATGCTAATCCATCCTTCTGTTGCAGTTCATGTGTTTCTGAAGCAGAAAAAGAAAGTCCAGGTTTGTATATCAGTTGAAAATACCATTTGATTTATTGAATGCATGTAATGTAGTGTAAGTGTTCAGTTTGCATTATCAGATTGATTAAAGAACTACTGTACAGTTAGCAGGAAGAGCTGGTTTGCTGATTTGCTTTGATATTCAACTGCTTCAGCTTGAGTCATGGTTTTTATGTAAAGTGACTCTAGTCATGTGGCCATGTGGTCTAGCCTGGACAATACTGGTTATATCTGGATTTAGTGGGGTGTGAAATGTCCAGTGGACACAGTGAGAAGCTTAGTTTGTGTTACAGGGTCTTTGTATATCACTCAGTAGTGCTTCCTCTGGTATTATTTTAAAATTGAATGTGATTGTAGTAGGGCTACAATATAATTTATGATGAGATACATGTTTGAACTGACATTTCAGATTAGATGGTGGCTAAAATGGCTGTTCATTTCCAACTAAAAGAATAATCCATACACTGTGAAAGTTCCTATAACACATTTTAGCTTGTGATACATTTATTTAGGCAAAAAACGAACAAATAAATGCACAGTACTCAAAACAAAAATATGTAGGGCTTTAATATGTACACATTACTTATCTCTGAATTTTTTTTTTAGTTTTTAGTATAATTTGTGAATATTATGTCTTGAATCATTGATAAAAATGTTGATGAGACATTTAACTCCCAGTCAGCTCCCGACTAATAGCATTTCAAAATACAAAATTCTATCAAAAACAATATGGAGAAATGTGGAGGAAAAAAAAGCTTTAAGTTTGTGGTTCTTCCATGTGAAGCAGCTACTGTTGCCTTCTTTTCACTCCAGATGCTGATCACCGTGAGAAGAAGTACAAGGCCCATCGCCAGTTCGGGGACAGGCGTGGAGGGGTTATTAGTGCTCGTACCTACTTCTATGCAGATGAGTCCAAATGTGACAACCAAATGGAGACATTCATAAACTGCATTAAAGCCTCTGGTAAGTCCTAAGTTTTCTGAGGAAGCAATTAAGAAACATGATGTTTTAGTTATTTTTATAATGGATATATAAACACTAAAGTTGTACAACACCATATGACATAAAATGTGTTATCTATATCAGGGGGTGCCTCTGCAGATGGGTTTTCTGCCATCAAAATGACTGCTCTCGGACGCCCACAGTTCCTTGTAAGTTCATGTTTACAATAATAACTAAAAGTAAATTTTACAGTATCTAGATAAAGGTGTGGATGGCGTTGATTCACAAGATCAACTTTATTGCCTTCAGTGTTATCACTGAAATTCTAGTTTAGCATCCAGAATTCAGCATTGCAGGAAAAGGCGTACAGAAAACCACATTTCCCGTGTCAGACGGGGGATTCACACCTCGGTGTCACTCTCTCCTAACGTTTTCAGACAAAAGTGGAAGTGATGTTTCAATTGACAGTGAGCAAGAGCTGTGATTTTTCTGTGAATAAAATACTTGTGTGTCCAGCTAACCCCATCATAATGTGATATGTGCAGAATTCTAATTTCATCACTCATTATTCCGTGTTTGAACAGCTCCAGTTTTCAGAAGTCCTGGTTAAATGGAGACGCTTCTTTAACTTCCTCGCAGCACAACAGGGAAAATCTGATATGATGGTTTTGGAACAAAAACTGGAGCTGGAACAACTTAAGGTGTGTCTAATGCAAGTTCATGCCTGCTCCATGACATTGTCTTCATGACTGGTGTTCCCTCCCAAATCCTTTTTTAGCTGTCTCTAAGATGTGCTTTAGTTGTGTTCAAGCCTTTGTGACTTTCAATGGCATATCTTTTTGTTATAATAATCAGCTGCAATATATGTTTTTTTTAAATCATTTAAATATTTCTTTGTAGGAAAGTTTGACTGAGCTGGGTGTTGGAGCCAAGGATGACATTGGGAATTGGTTTACTGGCGAGAAGCTGGGTTTGTCAGGGTAAGATAGTCACGCATTAGTACGATGATAACAACAAATACTTCAGGTTAATACTTTTGTACTGTATATATCAATACAATAGAGAAATAATTATCCAAAACTCACAACACTTATTAATCTGCAACTAAGATATTCTAAAGACATTACATTTGAAAGATGTTTTACTAGAATATCATATATTTTAACATACATTTTCTCACATCTTATGTCCAGAATGATAGATCTGCTGGACTGGAACAGTTTGATAAACGATACAACGAAAATCTCCAATCTGCTTATGGTGCCAAACATTGAGGTGAGTCCATGTCGTGTGAATATTTTGTGGCGTGAAGGGGCAAGAAAGAACCGTTTGTGGTAGTTCAGTAAGTGTTGCCCATGTTAAGTGGCCCTTGGTTTAAATCAGTCTGGTTAGCTCATATCTGTACACTGTGAGCTGTACAATAAACACAGATGGCATTGCTATAATCTTCAAAAGGGCATGTCTACAGACGTGATGCCACATTTGATATCAGAAACCTATTTTTTGGTGATAATGTTCCAGTTTTAAAGAGTGGAAAGTGCAACATACTTCTTGAACATTACATTTCAGACCGCTACATATTATAGATAAATGTAATCATACATTTAATGGTCTCATAAACAGATAGTGACAACAATACATTAGTAAAACAGATGTAGACAAGACAACTATTCTTGTTTCCCTATCAGAACATGGTCTTCTTTACCATATTGTGGGAACCCTTTGTTACAAGTCTGGTACAAGGAATCTTCTTCCCAAAAGATAATAACCTCCTGGTGTAATGTCATAGCTTCTTCCAACAAGTAAACAGTAACTGATGATGTGAAAACATAATATCATTTGAGACTTGCAGTTCTCTGTACATTTCTGCACTGTTGTAAGTTGAGTCATAGTGCACATGCTAATGTAGCCAGTGATATTGAGGGCAGTTGGTAAACTCTATCACTTTGAAACAAGGAACAGAATAAAATGGCAGACGCACTTGTGCTGCCCGCCCACACCCAGCCCTGCCTGTCACATACTGATATAGTTTGCGGGTTTATCCTGATCACAAATCGTGTGTTGGTTGTGCAGACGGGCCACCTGGAACCTTTGTTGAACAAGTTTACAGCCGAGGAGGAGCGTCAGATGAAGAGAATGCTCCAGAGAGTGGATGTCCTGGCCAAGGTAAGAATACCTAAACAAATAAATGTGCATTTAGTGAATGTTAGTACATTTTAAGAAGCAATCAGAGATCAGAACTGAATCTTGTTTTCTGAAGTGATTGGCCCCTGTTCTTCTTGTACGTTCCATCCCAGCATGCCATGGACAACGGGGTAAGGCTAATGGTGGACGCCGAGCAGACGTACTTCCAACCAGCTATTAGTCGACTGACCCTGGAAATGCAGAGGAAATTCAACAGAGACAAGCCAATCATTTTCAACACTTACCAGTGTTACCTCAAGGTGAGACCACAGCTCCCTCATTACATTCAATCGGAACCATTTTTACACTTGATTACTTATATCTACAAATCCTTTCTGACTTTACTATCTCAACTGTGAATCCATTAAAATCTCGTTTCTGTACCCGTAGAGGCACTCTTCCCTGTAAGGATGGTATGAGTTAAGTCATATCCTGTTGGTCTTTTTTTAATACTTTTAGGAAGCCTATGACAATGTAACTGTGGATGTCGAGCTGTCACGACGGGAGGGCTGGTACTTTGGTGCCAAACTGGTTCGTGGAGCCTACATGTACCAAGAGAGAGACAGGGCCAAAGAGATTGGCTACGAAGACCCGATAAACCCAGACTATGAGGCCACTAACAGGATGTATCACAAGTAAGTGTTGAATTATCATCAAAGCCCTTTATGGTTCAGCTAAAAAATGTCTCAATCCTAACCGTCGGCCTTGCCGTTTTCCAGGTGTTTGGAGTTCTTGCTGGAGGAGATCGAGCACAGCAGGAAACCAAATATCATGGTTGCGACTCACAACGAGGACACAGTGAAATTTACCCTAGAAAAGTACGTTTTGTCTCAGGCCTGTTTGAAAGATTCAAAGACGGTAAAACATTTGGCATGCAAAGAGCAGATTTTGTGTGAGCACACACGAAAGCCACAAAACCTCTCATTCATAAAGGATTAATCCGAATGGTTTAAACAAATGAATGTTGTCAACTTTCCAAAATTAGATTTAGAGAATGATGTTGCATCATCAATGGTGGAATACCACACTCCAGCTCTTATTATGCAACAGTCTGTCACCACGTGTGTTTTCTTCCCCCTGTTTTTTCAGGATGAATGACATGGGCCTTTCACCCACTGAGAATAAGGTTTACTTTGGACAGCTGCTGGGAATGTGTGACCAGATCAGCTTTCCGCTAGGTATGTTGCACTCAGCACGGATATTAAAAGTAAACAGTATGTTATGGAATCACAGAGGCTTGCATCAATTAGTCATGTGGCCATAGAGGTTCCACTGAAACATCCACATACACGTCAGCTTTTCAGCTCTCAGGTGGCCACTGATCTTACAAACTGGTCAATCAAATCAATAGATATCGTAGGAGCAATAGACTCCAGGTTCTCAATGTCATTAACTATTTATTGCAAAATGCTAAGGAAGTTAGCTAGATTTTTTCCAGACATGCCCATGTCTGGGAAGCATTAGTTGTATCAGTACACATTTAGGAAAACAGTCACTAATAGGCCATAATAGCTTTGTAAGTTGTGCCAAAATGACATTTTCTCTGTATAAATGAAACCTCATACAAGTATCTCTTGTGATAAAGATGATATCAGTCTATTCTTTCTAAATGTGTTAAGCAAATGAGATACAAATGAGGCACCACTCACCTCTGGCTATTGTGAAAAGCACTGAGCTATGATTTTTCAAAATGGAGCAATGATCAGTGCCATGATCTGGTGGTAGTTGTGGTTAAAGCTGTAGCTGGTTTGACCTTGTCAGCACTTGATATCTAATATCAAATACCTTTTTTGTAGATATCAGTGATATCTTAATACAATATTTATTCACTATAAATATATATTTTAAATAAAAAAGATTATGTTTTAATTTATTGCACCATTATTTCATAAAATCTTTCATTTAAACAAAGTGAGTTTTGACAGCTTTTCCCCCCACAAGTTGCTTTGTAGTTATCTATATACCATGTTAACTTCATGAGCTATTGTCAGCTTAATTCGTTTATTAAAAAACATTTAATGTGCCGCTATTTCTCTGCTACATCCATATTTGAATACTGCTTTTGGACATTACATTCAAAGTCATGACATGCAATGCACACACGGTGGAGATACCAGACACTGATTTAAAACTCCTTGGCTCTTTGTTGAAAACAGGTCAAGCAGGTTTCCCAGTCTACAAGTACGTTCCATATGGCCCCGTCAACGAGGTCATTCCTTATCTGTCCCGCCGTGCTCAAGAGAACCGTGGTTTCATGAAGGGATCCCAGAGAGAGCGCAGCTTGCTGTGGAAGGAGCTGAAACGCAGGGTGCTGGGTGGTCAGATTTTCTACACGCCTGTCTACTGAGTCACAGGACCACAGCATGTTAAACTGCAGTGTAAGCATTGCACCGTTTTGCACCGCTTACATTTCCACTACCTGCTGAGTGCTCTGTGTAGCGAAGGATTATTGGTCTTCCTTAGCTTGTTGGGCTGCGTAGTATGAAGGAAAGTTTAGCAGTTTTCCTGAAAGGTATTTTTATTACGGCATAGATTATGGTGGATTTTTATTTTGCTTTTAGCTGTACAACGTTTTTAATTTAAGCAGCATTTAAAACATAATAATACATTGTGTAGAAACACATGCTGCTTCTTTAAGACATAATGTCTTATTGCTTGTGTCTTATGTCATGCTAATCAAGTCAACAAAACACATAAAAACACTTTTGCAAATGTTTGTGCCTCTAAAAAGCTATCTTTTCTGACCATGTAAATATTCAGTAGAGGCTGGGAAAAAAAGTATATTGTGTATGTATGGTTACCAAAGTGGCCTTCTTGTATATATGTACATCCTCCTTGTGTGTTTGTTTTGTTCAGCTCCACTCCTGTAGATGTCCCTCAAAAGTGCCTCATGATTGTTTTCACATGATTAACTGGAAGCAATCAGCTATTGCACAACTGGTTTGTCTTTGTTACTGCACACTCCTCCAAGGGGATTGTAAATTATTTTAGTATGTTCCTTGCTGATACTATGTGTCATTGTATTAATCTACTGCAACAAATAGTTTGCTAATTATTATGCAGTATAACAATTTGGATTACACAAAAATGGCTCCGATTTGTAAAGATCTAAATTCATACTCTTGGCTTTAAGTTATAATGTGTTCTCCATCAAAGCATGAATGGATATAAGATACCCCCACGGCAAAGAATAGATAAAATGTTACATTTTACAAAAAGCAAAGACACTAATTGCAAACTGTCCAGGTTTGTGTAACGTGAATACGTTGAAAAGAGCCAACTACTTTTTAATTGTAAGAGTGTGTTTGCAGTAGCTCACCTTCATTATGCCTCTGACAAAACAAGCCCATTTTACTGTCTACTGAGCAGTACAAGGCTGAAAAGTGACTCAACTTGATTAATTTCGGGGGATCATTCACACCGGCACTTGGCGTGTGCCAGGTGGTCCTGACTTCACATGTCTCTGAAGTCAAGATCCTCCTTTGTTCATCAGCAACAGATGTTCAAAGCAGAAAACAGGGACTGTTTTGCCCTCTGTTCCAATAACGTGCAATGGTTCCGGCTGTGTTTTTTTTTTCAAGGAAAACTGCACCCAAGTACTCTGAAAACGGCTGCGCTGTTGCATAAGCTGCACTAGAAGAGGAACTGTCTGTGAGTTCAATATGTTATTGTAAAGAAGTTTTCAAAAAGACCGGTTATGTCAGTCTGGTTTCAATAAACTTTTAATCATTTGCAATTGTGTTGCACGGGGTCCTCTGAAAGGTGGTGGTTGTTTGAGCGTGTTATGGAAAATGTATGTAAATTGAAATGGTGTTATTTAGGAACTGAAATGAATACTGGGAAATGTTGAAAACTGTTAATCAAAGTTGATTCTTTTTGTAAAGATAAATAAAATATACAGGGTGTTTTTGGAGACACTACAAACGGTCTGGTTGGTCTGCACTGCAGTTGCTGTTTTTAAAACAATTTCACTGTCACAGCATTTGTAATGGTTGCATTTCACACAAGTCGTCTCTCTGAGAATATGGCATAGCCATAAAAACATAAAGTCATTCAAGTAAATTTTTTATGCCATTCTGTCATAATTTTAACAAATGCCAGCAATACACAAACTGTCTTTATTGGTGTATAGAGTTGGGATGTACAATAACCAGTTTAATTGCTTCCTGTTTTAACAGAGAAAGCTGATTTTTATATCTGTCAGCTGGAACGAACCACAGTGTATTATGCCCTCTGTTAACCTTTAGTAACACTGGCACATAGAGGGTTTGAGTAAGAGTTTGATTTTATTTGAGTGCATTTCCTTTGATGTTTTTTGATTGATAATGTGTTTGGTTTCGTCACCACTACTGTATCAGTATACAAAATATTTTATACAGTTATAAAATATATGTAATTATTGATTAACACAATAAAACACAGTCAACGTAAAAAGTAACTCTTGTGTTTACTCTTGTTTCAGCTGTGAGGAGGTGGACATTTATGTAAACAACGCTGAGCTGCAAATATAGTTTGTTAGTTGTCAGGGGAGAATCTATGAAGTTTGACAACTCAAAGGTTACACATCATGACTGACATAAAAAGACAAGTCTATTGCTGCCTTAAAGTTATATAAACTCCAGTTTCTGCCACCGCAGGCGACCTTTACTATAGCACCCCAGACTGGACAGATGCAACAATGATCTTATCTCGTAGTGACATTGTCCTCGCTGACCTGGTCCGATGACATCGACAACGACTGTGACACAGAGGAGAGTGGGCTCTCTGTGCCAAATCGATGGGAACCTACTGAACGGGAGATGATTCACAGCCAAAGTCAACTGCAGCTGAGGCAGCACCTTGCGTCCAGGTATCTGGCCCCACAAACAACCCAACACGCGGCTGGGTGGAGGCCAAGCGGTGTGCTCTCTGCTGTGTTCATAACGCTTGTGCAACACTAGAGCAGGACCCTCCAAAGATAGTCAGTCTGCCTGTGTCTGTCCAGCTGGATGTACCATGCAGCTGTTATTTTTATTATGACAAAGGCTAAAGATCAGGTATACACTATGCACGTTGCTGTGGCACTATCATTGTACATTAAACATTTTATACATATTAAGAGTTAGGTTTTTTTTTAATTATGGCTTTCTATTGTTTAAGATGACTTTTTCATTTTCTTCTTAAGTTTTATTATCTCACTGATTTGTCTGTCAGTGTTTTTACAGGCTCTGTACACTTCTGATAGCTACATGTTTGGCCACACACATTCTAAATGCTTTCATATTTCATGTTACTGGGTCAAAGAACAATGTAACAGGAAAAACATAATTCTGATGCGTGGACCAGTTTCCCTCGACTGGCCCGACAGGTTCTCATAAACAAGTGTAGGCTACATTCCCCATGTGTTCACAGCCTCTGATTCGACTCATGATAGGTACAGTTTTGGCCACACACATTCTAAATAGTATCATCTGACATCTTGCTGGGTCAAAGAACAATCTAAGGGGGAAAAGAAAAGAAAAAAAACGATGGGTGGACCAGTATTGTCGTGGCTGGTCCGACGAGTTCTCCTAAACAATACAAAATATGTTCCCTAGTACATCTCCCATAACTGCTTTCTCCGGTGTGCTGAAGAAATGCCGTCGCAGCAACATATAAGTGGAGCGATAACCGAACACTTTAGGGGATGAAACTCTTGTGGTTACACGGTGGCAGGTGGCGGGAGGTGAACCGCGCCCTCGCGCGCTGATATAATCTTCAGTAGGCCCATCCACAACCACGGAGCGAGTTCGCATCGGTTCACTATGACCTGAGTTTGGACTGGAGGTAGCCTGAGCTCCAGTTCAGCGGTGCGGCTGGATAGGATCGGCTGTTGGAGGCCGGAGCGCTCCTCGGTGTACAGGAGAAGGAAACACCTGACCAACAGGTAAGACTGTGATAGCATTTTTATCAGTGCTGGAAGGATTATTCAGACCATTTATTTAAGTAAAAGTAGCAATAGCTACGGTGGCCCTGAAGTGCAGAACACAAACGCAAATCGGAAAACACAACACATCAAGGAAAACACAACACATTAACAGAAACACAACACATTAACAAAAACACAACACATTAACAGAAAACACAACACATTAACAGAAAACACAACACATTAACAAAACCACAACACATTAAGAGAAAACGGAAATGGTAGGTACTCCTACCGGAAGACGTGGGTGCCTATTAACAAGGATATGTATCTAGTTGGTCTCATGAGTTATTAACTGGCAATTAGCTCAATTGGTTAAGACCCCGCTTATCATGCGAGAAGTACCGTGTTTGACTCCCGCATCCTCTAATGTTTTTCACTTCATTTCGTGTATTTGATACTTATTTACAGGTTTTACTATTATTTTATTTTATTTTTCTCTTTTCTGCATTGTACACTTTTGCTGCAACAATGTAAATTTCTCCACTGTGTAACTATTAAAGGATTTTAGATTCTGATTCAATGTTCGCTATTATCAGGCATTATTTTGATGCAGGACATACATATCAGGTGATACTTGACATGCTGTCAATGTTTCACGACATCATAATGAGTATGCGCACTTTGAAGACACGTTTAAAAGAAGCAGGGTTGTACAGAAAGACTAGCCCTGTTGTTTTATTTAGTGTGACTAGGTCTTCTGCTCATGCTGCTTCTTCTTCTTCTTTTGTTAAATGGCGGTTGAGAAACAGCTTACGGTGCATTACCTCCACCTTCTGATTGGACGCGCTGTCTGTCTCTTTACGGACAGCGCGTCCAATCAGCAACGACCACAAGAACCCTCCCTTTCCGTTTTCTG
>JAVQJL010044008.1:0-14394 GCA_036024295.1 Nannoperca obscura | reverse complement strand
GTCTTGACTCTATTTTCTATTCATTTCACAACGTATGGTGGTGAATAAGTGTGACTTTTCATGGAAAACACAAAATTGTTTGGGTGACCCCAAACTTTTGAACGGTAGTGTATATAATGCAGCAAAGCAGTGTCTCTCATTGGGCCTTCCCTCCGTGGTAAAGCCCATTGCTGTGTTTTAATTCAGATACTTCTGTTAGTACACTTCGTGCAGTACACTGTGAACACTATGTACCTGTGTAGTACGTTCATTATGACAGGGCAGTGTTGTCTCAAATCGAACACGGCTGTCGTGCACTTACCATAAATGACAATCGGAGCACTTGACCGCTCCGCCGGGTGGAGCATTATTTCCAACATGTTACTGTGATTACAACACGTGTGTTGATAATAGACAGCAGTCTATCTGAGATGGTTGCTATGACTACTGTATACAAATGACAGTGTGCCGCATATACTTGATGTTGAGTCAAACAAAGCACCGCACTCCTCCCTCTCAATTGGTTGTGTGATTTTGTTCAATCCTTGAAACTAGTGTGGCCATGACATTGATTTCATTAATGTTAATCAGTATATTCCATATCTGCATAATGTCTATATCTTACTCGCTGTTGTCATTACTATTGGATCATTACTTCCTCTAATACCATGTACCTTCCAGCTGCTCTTTGTCAGTGGTAATTAGGTGATGATCTGTAGCAAAAGATATTAAGATGAATTCTAAGGGCAATGGGTGGTATCATAGACTGAGATAAGTCCTTCTTCAAATGTCTGATTAAGCTGTAAAATGGTCTTGGGGCACTTTGGGAAGATGGGGCTGAGAATCTATTTTCAAATGCCAAAAAAGGTTCAACTGCACTTGCCATTTTTGTGCATAGAGAATATTGCTGCTGCGGTCTATGGCTTTATGGAGGTATATTGAAATCTCTCACTTTCCACCTACTCCACTCGTGTTATTGAATATTTATCCAATCTTCCTGCCGCCATACCGTTATAGTTAGATGAGAAATTTATGATCTCAAAAACAAAATGGCTCAATCTATCCATTCTGTAACTCTGCATTCGCCGACTGCCAATGGAGGCATGTAAACACCTTTCTATCTTGGTGAGAGT
This sequence comes from Nannoperca obscura, assembly GCA_036024295.1. NCBI lineage: Eukaryota > Metazoa > Chordata > Actinopteri > Centrarchiformes > Percichthyidae > Nannoperca > Nannoperca obscura. The sequence continues at coordinate 13,282 of JAVQJL010044008.1, read as the reverse complement.
CACAGAGAAACTACTCAAAGAACAGCTTAAAAATGAGACAACCTGGGAAATTTTACATGAACATATTTTCAGCTTTTGCAATCACAAACAGCCTTAATACCAGATTTTAAAGAAGCATATAGAGACAGAGTATCAATTTGACAGGCCAAGGTAATGTCTTTTAAGGGTGATAACTGCCTTCTTTTTTCCATCACTGACCCTGTCTTGACCTCCATGCATTGAGCTATTTTCTCCATGGCAACGCAGATGAGGATCGACTCACAGACACTCCTGTACACCCACATGTGTTAATACTGCCAAGTGGATATTGATAGAGAGCATTTAACTTCATTGTTAAAAAAAACATATATTTATATATCATCTAATGTCTCCTGAATATAAGGCGGAATGTAAAGGTGTTTTTTTCAAGCAATGTTAATTATGCCTTAAAAAGTTCAAATAAAGTTATCTTCTTAAAAAAAAAAAAGAAAAAAGAAATCTTCTTCATGCATTCAACTCTGAATTCTTCACCGTCCCCTGGATCTGTGAAAACATCATTGTTGAATAACCTGTAGTGTGCATTAGAGAAAGAACGGAGTTTACTGTGAGACGTACCATCCTGGGGAATCTAGTCAAGCAGTATTTTTCTCTGGTTTCTTCTTTTTTGTTCAATAGCAGGGCATCACAGCTGCATCAGTCCTCTTGTGTCTAGTTTTACAAGAGAGCTGGAGTTCAAGTGAATTGTACAGCTACAGATCATGGGGAAGTAAGAAGCCGTTTGGAATATGCTGTACATATTTGAAAATTGAGTGGGACTCCCCTCAACGTGCAAGACAATGATAACTATAACTCATCATGGAGAGGAGAGATCAAAGAAGAAAAATATTACAAAGAATCTTTGTTGGTCTCTGTGGGGAAATTAGAGAATTCTACCAACATTTTAATGGGATTCAGAAGGAGAATCAGCAGTTTAAAAAATGTGTACTAATATTAAAAACAACACTGGCATGAGCTTATCAGCAGACTAATAGTGCGAGGACACCTGTTTAAATATGACTGGATGTTACTAGCCAGCTGGGAGCCACAAAACTGGTGAATGAGCCACTGATGGTGAAGCATGAATGAAACAGATAATGCCAATCAGCTAGTGCTAATTTAACATCATTTAAATTTCCACCCGTAGCACACATCTACAGTAGTGAATGTGATGAATAAAGTCTTCAGTAGGCCTTTTCCCAGCGGACATTTTGACTTGTCATAGTAGGAAAAGTACTGTGTAACTAATAACATTAATGATAGCTCTGTATTATTCAAGTGTCGCAATGTGTGCCGATTACATTTGTGTGTATGATAACTTCACAAGATCGAGGCACCTGCAGCTGCTTTCCAGTGACTGCAAGGCCTGTTCTCCACTGACTTCACTGTTTGTAGGCCACGCCCCTTCAAAGGAGGCGGAACCTGAAATGGGACAAAAATGAGGAAACCAGAGGACGGACTTTAAAATGCATGTTTATACATCCAGTCCAGATGCACATGTTGTTCGTGCGTGCTGTCACTCGTCCACGATTATATAAATACAGCATGAGATTCTACATAGAGTGTATACATGTGGCGACACAATAATATGAACACCTGCAGAATCTAACGTAATAAAGAAGGTCCGGAATAAATACTACCTTTGTGGGGCTCATTTTCTCATTTTCTTTTGAAAACATGCCAGAAAGATAATTGGTGTGACTCTATCACACCAATTATCTTCAGGTGGCATTCTATTACATTATATTATATTGTGGTGTTTGTGTCATTGTGTCCACCCCTTGTACATTCTGAAATAATATGCAGGTACATGCATTTAGTTCTAGCCTGCAAGGTATTATCGAGTGTCAAATTTGATTTTAGGCTTGATAATTTCTGTGTTGTTTCCCAGCTCAGACTCTGTAAAGTTCAAAACTCTCCTCAAACGTGGTCTGTAGATCTGTGTGTGTTGGTGTTGGTGTGAGTCATCAACAATCATATGTTAGACATGCATACACACAAGGTCACCTTTACTTACACCTCCAGTTTTACATTACTATGCAGACAAGTGAAGGAAGTCAGCTGTGCATCCTGCTGGAGGATGGTGCTGGAAGATGCATTCAATTGTGTTTGCCATTCACCCACAGCACTCCACTTTGTGGAACTCACTATACAGAGCCGCTGTGACAAGTGCATGACTCCCACATGAATTATGGATCATCCCATGGGGCAAACACTGGGCCAAAAAGCTGTTAGGCCCTGGGGCCCTCTATGTGTGACATCCCTCACTCCATATAAATTCACTTCCAGTCAAAACTGACAAGGCGTTGTCCTTCATAATCCAAAGTTAAGGTTGCACTCTTCATGGTATCTTATCATTAGAGCCAAATGATGTATAAAGTTGGGAGACTCTTGGTTTGATCACTTATTGATGTGGGTGCTCGGTTCAACATGCACCAAAACATCAACGTGCAGTTTTCTTTTGATATTGTCTGTACTATTTGGTGTATTTTCATTATCCTCACATTAGTCCGTCTACTTAAAATTGAATTGACAGTCATCAACTCCAGGCTCCTCTGCTCTGCTGATCTTGCACTGCTAGTGTCTAAAGTTTCTTAAATTCCCTTGCTGCGGCCTTCAGCTAACGCCTAAGCAGTCTCTTTTAGTTTTTGAGAATGTAATAAAAGATATCATTGAAGCGGTTAAATGTTTTCAGCGTTCTCATATGACACTGTGGATCGAGGCTTCTGGCCCTTTCCCAAACCATTATGCTATCACTTTAATGCTTGTGAGGAATTGGCAGATGCTCTGTGCAAAAATATGACTCGCTTTCAGCTGCCCCCTCACACATGATGCCAAGTCTCTGCAAGCTGCATTTTTAGATATACAAGTTTTACACTAACAAGAGTTGACACGTAAACTGGTGGCTTTTTCATGCTTTTGCATTTACGCCATTATATCCACAATGACATGAGTGAATGAGCATAGTATTGGTTCGTAAGAGGAGGAAATGATAAATTAGGAAAGCAGGACGAAGCAGGGGACGCCTGTGAGCCGTAGCAGTAGGATTAATTCCCTTATTAGTTACTCTCTGCAGTGATGCCACACCATGAAAGTCTAATACCATCTTTTTATGGATTTGACTCAATTTAGATTACCTCCCCGCACATTCAGCAAAGGGATCACAGTGTCTCCTTCTGTTTTTCCATCCTTTTCTTTATTCCAACGGCGTCTTGTTGCTTTGTCAGAGATGATGTAGGAGAACCGGTAAATAAATTAGAGATTGCCAAAAGAAGACGCTTTTACAAACGAACCTTCCTCACCCCAAACTGAAACACACACCAACAGAAAAACAATAACACTGTGTGCTCGGAAGGATCATTAAGGCAAAGGGAGAGGTTTCTCTACAAGTAAAAGAGAGCAGCTATGGCGGAGGACATAGTGATTTTCAAGGTGATTAAAAAGCCATTAGTGGTACGACTCTCGCAGGTAATTCACAAGGTAGTGATTCAAAACCCAGTTAGAAACCAGGAAGAGCTCCGACTGAAGAAATGACTGTTATTAGATGAAGATATTATATCAAATTGCCCAAGTGAGAAAGCTCCCCCACAATCTCCTGTCTATGAGCTAAATCGCTGTCATTTGGAAAGATTGGCTTTCATTTCTTCTGGCATTTTCTCATCAAATAGGCGAATCATGAGAAAAGCTCAAACTTATTTGCCAGGGAATCCGAAAAAACATTGAATAAAAATGGCTATGTTTAATTAAGTTATATGTCATCTGTCATCGTCCAGGACTTTAACATTAAAGAGATAAAACAGAGCAAACAAGGCCTAGGAACATTTTCATGAGAGTAGACAGCTGTTCTCCAAAGGGTTTCTTCCATACAAACTTTACACATTATATACAGGAAAAGAAGTGAAAAAAACCTTTTCTCACACAGTGAAAACTATTATTGAACTCTGGGAAGCCATTATTGTGGTGTCATTCTGGAGTGCTTATTGAGTTGTACACAGAGTATGCTTTTCTAATGTATATTTGTACTCTACATTGACCACAAACTCTGTTTCAAATTACAATCATGATGTAAATCTATTTCTATTCATGGCTTATTGGCTTCCATCTTTCATTCCAAGCTCCATTATTTTTGAAGATTGCTTCTTGGTATTTGATGATATGAGTTCACCAGCCAATCGGGGCACCAAATTCAAGAGAAGGATAGAAAGTTTGTCCACAGAAATCAGGTAAAGCACAGCGTTCATCTGTAGTGTCATTGCAATATTGCATGTATATTTCCCTTCTTTACACGGATAGACGTTTGTCTTCAATGTTCCTTATGTGTCTCAATTACCCATTTCTGTCTTCAATGTATGACCTGTTCTTTTCGTCTGACTTTCTGTCTTTCAATTGCAGATTTATTACATCACCTGAAATGGACCAGAATGATTTTCATCCAGGATATGGCTAATTGTTGAGACAAACCTTAAACCAAACCAAACCAACCAAACCTTAACTCAGGTGCCATCTTTAAACGTATCCTTATATCGAGGCCAGTTATGCACTACGGGTATGAATGACATCTGAACCTGGGCACTGATGTAGGAGTCGTGTTGTAGAAAAGAGAAATAACATTCAGTTTCTATTTTAAGACAAATATTTACTCATATGTTTGTCAGACAACTCAAATCTTACATGCAGCTGTAGGTCATGTTTTGGCATCTGGCCCATACAGACATTGTGCCGTACAAATCCACTGCAAAAGAAAAACTGAGAAGGAAACATGTCAAACATTTCCAACATTCCCTTAACATGAGGCTTTCCCATGAGGTTTGCCCCTGAGCTTTAAGGTTGAAAAAATAAATCTGTATATATTTTCCCACGCTGTCGAACAATATCATATATACAGCATAGTGTATCATTTTGTTCCAACTTGTGATTGAAGCTTTATGATGTTTACACTGAGAGTAACATTCAAAGACTCTTCATTTTTATGGATGCACCATTTCATCAAATGGAAATATCCTTCATATCTTTAAAAATCATTTTAGACCCATTTGCCCAGAACACATTTGGTGTCTTTTGAAACTTTGGGATCTCATCTAGAATTTGAAATAGAGGTCTGTGGGTTGCAATAAAGCTTGGGCATTGCGAGTATGTAAATGAGTGAGCCACCAGTCGGTCAGTGGGGTCTAATTAAAATCTACCAAGAGTCTTATCAGCTTATTTTAATGCCCATTTAGCCAGCAACGTGAAGCCTGAACAATGTTTGAGCATAGTGAAACATGTATATATCAGAACAGTGAACATGCATGTTGTGTAACTGTAATGTCACACTCTTTGATATGGTAATATACATTTATTGCGGTAGAACCTTTGGGAAATTGTGTAAGCAATGTTTGCAATAAAATAAATTTTTTTCATAACTGTGTTTATAACTACTGGTTATGCTAAAATTGTATTACTGTGTAGAGATTCTGGAAACATGGACTCAGAACAACTTATATTGACGAGACAGTGCCAGTTTCCCAAAGCTTAATAAGCTTCAGTTGTACATAAATCTTGTAAACACAGAAATTAGCCTGCTGGATTAGCTAATGTAGCAAACTGCATAGGGATCTAATTCTTGAAAAATGTGCAGGCTAACAAAACTAGCTGCCTGTTTGCATGTGTGAGGTTGTAGGTCTCTGTTGATTTAGCGAGTACATGCTATAATAAAATTATGTCAGAACATTGTTTTCCTGGACTCCGCATTACCGGAATTTCCACGTTGGAGACTGTCAATACGCATGACCCATAGTCATAATGGACACAATCATGAGAATAAGTCCCAGGTTGAAAAATACAGACATTCTCCTTCAGTGGTCCAAGGGGACATTTATATTTGAACTTAAAAGCTAATTAGTTTTCCTGTAGTGTTTATCCCAACATTGCTTGAGGATGCATGTTTCCCAGTTATTTTTTTTTTTTACTCTTTTATTTATGTACTGAATGCATAACCTATGTAAGACTTAACTTACTTCTTAGTTTGATAATAGGGACATATTCTGTTCATATATTGCATACCTTCCCTTTCCATTGTCAGGTGTTTCCTCCTCTTTAAACCTCCTTTAGAATAAGTGTACACATATGATATTATGTTAAACACAAAGCAGCCAACTATAACTGCCTCATTGTTAAAATGTAACACATTATAACTTGGCTTTAGCTGTGACCACAGATGTCTCAAGGGCTTAACCCCTGTCTGGTTTGAGGAGACAGTGCTCTTGTTTGAGTTATGGGGTTGATGTGAGACGGGGTTTCGTGAAAATGGAAAAGACAGAAGTGGAAGCTGCGGCTTATGTGAATAACACGCTGAGAAATGACTCGTTCTCAGCTGTGAGAGATAGGACCAGAGTGATTCCCTTCAGACTTTAGGCCTTTATTAATGTCCCAGTCCAGGTTTTCTCTAAGGGACGCATGACCGAAGACGAGCTCCCACTTTCATCTCCCAGTTAATGAGAAAAGGCCAGATAACCATTGAGCCCCTCTAGGCTTGAGCAGAGATATGGAGGCCCAGTTCTTGTTGTAATCTCCTAACATAAAGCTTCCTGCTTCACTGCCCTGGGATCCAGGACAACTTCAATAAGTCAATATATACACATTTAAACATCATGTACAAGACATGTATTTGCTCTTGTACTTGAACAGATGTTCTAAAAGGGAGTCTCTTTCTGAAGATGTGAATGCTGTCCTCCCCATTTACAGTCTTCACGTTTGAATTCTCTTGATTTTTCTCAAGATTCATCAAACGTCAGAAATACTGATGTTAAATGACTGAGGTAAATTGTTTGCAACATTCCAACAAATTAGAATAGTCAGTAGCATATGCTAATATAACATACTAAGAAGGACAGTGGAAGAGTGGTACATGAAGTTAAAGCTGCCACCCATTAATATTTTTGTATCAACAATGGACCAAATGACTATGTGAAATGTGAATGTGGAGACTAATAGTGACAAACCCACAGGGAATTATCACCCAACTGCAGTTCCCCTCAGCTCTACAGAGCATTTTAGCATCTTTCAGCAAATTTTTTTGGTTTTACGCCCCAAAACTTGACTGCTTTGGTTAAGTCTCACAGCTCTCATTAACATTGTTTCCAACAGCAGCAGGCAGCTGTATTCAGTGAAAAAGCTCTCATAAACCCACTGTTATCTGCCTGCTCAACCACAATATGTGAATATGGCGAAGAATTGTGAATTTAGCAGCTAAAGAGCCAGATATTTTACTTAGGAGTAGGTGGAGACTAAGACAGTACTAAGAGATGTACATTAAAAAGGAAATACAGGCAAGCAACACAAAATCAACTAAATTTAAACTTTAGGTTTTACTTCCAAAAACTGTTGACTTATTTACAACTTGTCTGATCATCTGCACGCTCATGTTTCCTACTCCAGCTGTCTTTGTTGTTGCAATATTGCTGTGTTTCCAGAATTCAGCACTTGATTTGTTGAGCACAGTGTTATTATAACCGATAGAAACAATAGCCAAAAACGACATTATTTGGTCTCTCTAGCTCTGTGAGCTCTGTGTGCCACATGTATGTGTCGTGGTAGGAAAACATTCAAATTGAAAGATGTGTCTGACAACAGGGTAATTTGTCTTCCCTTTGTTTACTAGAGATCACAGATTTATTCTAGAATGATACATTCAAGAAAACACCCTTTTCTCTTTTTCATTATTTCAATTTGAGTGATTGCTCCTCTGTGCTGTCAGTGATTTATTGATGAGGCCTTTGGAATCTTGGTATAAAATACAAAAATAAGCCCTTTGCTTGTAAATTCCCCAAATAAATTCATGAATGCAAAAACTACTATGAAACAAGCTAGAAGAAAGCTGGAGGAATTTCCAAAACTTCTGATGATTTGAATTTCATGCCAATGTCACATCATCGAGCAGCCCTTCGCCAGGCACCAAGAGGAGCATGTGGCATTATCATTTAACCGCAGACATCAATATCAATTATCAGTTTTCTGACTCACGTCTTCCTATCCTTCCACTGCCCCTCCTAAACTGCTCTATTTCCAATCTTTACTCCCATTAACGCTTTTCTGTAATTGCATTAGGAGCGACAAAGAGGAAATAGATGAGCAAAACGTATGTTCCAGAAGGAAAGTAATTTCTCCGCATCTGCAAGTAATTTAATTTGAATTGTTATGCAGAGTGGGCATTTGCAATTGAGTGGGGATATGTATAAAAAAGAGACTGAACAGCAGTGGGTAAAGACAGCCTTATTTTTACACTGACCATAAAGTTAACCACTCCGTGTGACCACGTAACCTGCTTGTATTTTTTGCACAGGCTGAGACATCACATGGCAGATTGCTCATGTGCCCATGCATACACACTAATATAACCTTTAATAATAACACAGGCCTGACTCAGCAAGCTCCTTCATATGACTCTCAGCTCATTTACCATTTTGTCCTATAAGGGAAAATTCTACAAGATAGATCAAACAGCAAGACTATTTTGTGGCAGCAGCCCCCTGCTGAAGGAGAGCTGGTAAACACGTGTATTATGGAGTTATATTGTTATAGGAATTACAGGGGTCACTGAGAGCTATACACATGCCATTGGTTTGTTGTGATTAGACTATAGACTTCTTGGACCAAAAACTGTTTGGTATTGTGTTCAAATGTGAAACAAGTATATAAAAAGGAATGAATTATAGAGTTTGGGGACTTTGTTGTTTAGCCATTGATTCGTTTAGAGTAGCTGACACTAACTTATTGGTCAGAGTTAAGGTATAAATGACTTGAAGTTGATGAAATGCTCAGCTGTTGAAGCATATGGCTTTGCATCTTTTATAGTCAATTACTTCTTCATCCTAATTTATCAGTACTATTTATTGTAATGTTCACTGTCCTGAGATGAAGAGAGTCTACAGACGTTTGTTGGACAGTCTGTGTGTGCCGGGGCAGATCTCTCTCTTCTGGTGGTCAGATAGAGAGGGGTGACATTTCTGAATGGGTGTTTTTTTCCTGTTATCTTATCTGTTTTCTCACTTCCAGGAAGTGAGTGTGTTGTTGTTTTTTTGTTTGACTTAAGTTAATAAACTTCTGATCCTTTTCACATGCGTGGACTTGACTTCTTTGTTCTCTCAGCACCAAAACTAAAGAGAAATCAAGTGTGTCATCTGCCTCCAAGCAAATTTAAATTTCTAGATATAAACTTCACTTTGCTATTGGGAGAAATCTTTATAACACACTCCATTGTAGGCTTCTAGTTGTCACAAAATTGTCAAATGCCATTGATGGAAAGGTAAAGATGATTGATCGTGACGGATGCCAAACCCATTCCCAAACCAAACCCTGGAGCTTTGGTAAAAAGACACACAGTTCTCTTATGCTTCTTGCAGGCTGAAGCCTTTAATATCATCTCATTTTCAGCTGTGATTGGTGATATCAGGCAACCCTGACTGCAAAATGACCACAAGTAAGTTACTAAGTCCTATGTGCTGCACTTTCCACTACTGATTCATTAAAATAAAGCTTCAAGATTTTCCCAAGAAAAGTAAGCATGAGACCAGTATTTCATCATGAGGGTGGTTTTCTTATCATCAGTGAACTGACCTTGGAGAACCACTGCTTGGCTTTAGCTGTGACCACAGATATCTCAAAGCTCCAATTGGATTATAGACATTGAACTACTGGAATTGAAATAGCTGGAATAGAGCAGCTATGAAATAGGTTGTATTTCTCAGAAGGCATTAGCCTAGCCCACAGGGAGACGGAGTGTGCTGCCGGCGTGTGGAAGAGATCAGAGAGAGGGGATCCTCCTCTGCTGCTCCATTGTAGTCCAGGTAGCATAGATCAAACAGAGCAATCCCCACAGAGCTCCCCAGAAAGTGCTTACCAGGAGGCAATCTTAGGCAGCCCCAAAAGAAAGGCATGGCATATGGCCTTTTGAAGATAGTGTTTTGAGATTAGAGCACATCCCAAATCAGGGAGCATTGAGAGCGGTTGAACTGCGATTGTTGGTAAGAGACAGAATGTCAGATAAGGAAAAGGCAAAAATCCTAATGCAGCTGTTTCAAAGTACACAGCAGAAAATGTGTATAGATCTGTTTAGATATCGATCTGCACCATCATCAAGGGCTTGAAGCAGAGGTGTTTTCAAGAACTGACTGGAATTCAATAAAGATGATGCTAAAAAGTGTAACATCAAGCCTCCCTCCTTCAGTTTTCTGGGAAATAAGATACATTTCTTGATAGGAATACGACTAGTTTTCCACTTTATGTGGACAAAGATTTTCCATCTTAACTAATTCCTGGTTTAATTCTTGTATCTGCTCTGTCCTATTCAACTGGAGAGAATAAAAACAATCCAATATACTGAATAATGGAACAATTTATGACCGACTAGTAGCAGTGTGTGTGTGTGTGTGTGTGTTCTCTCGCTCATTGAGCGCTGTTTCTGACAGCTCTTCCCTGCAGCAGCCGGGAGAGTCGACCACTGCTGCGATGCCATTTTATCTTCCAAACATCTGAGTAATATAAAAACGGCGTCATTGTACGCTAAGGGGGCTGATATGAAAGGCACCTCACTTGGCCAAGACTTATTACCACTCCATTTGTGAAGCGATGTCTTGGCGATATTTCGTCTGATAAGATGGCAATTTCAATAAGAGGCTTCAGTGGCTTTTGGCCCCTGTGGGCTTTGGCTTGAGAAGGAGGGATATATTTCACAGGGGAGAGCTTGATGAAATGAGGGGCGAGCATTTGCAAAAGTGAGATAAAACTGTCTTTTTTTCCCCAGACATTTTGCCAGGGAGTCATAAGAAGTTTGCTCTGTGTTGATTGGGAGAGGGAGGCATAACCAGTTAGAAGTGGAACAGTCTGTGGTTGGTGTCCCATCCATTTTCCACTCTGATGAAGATGGTACAGAGGAGGCTATTGGTGATGTGGTGTGTGGTGGCAGGGGGGCGATTTGGGGATGTGCCAACTCCAAAATTAAGATGACAGCAATGACAAGGCTCAATGCCAAACAGATCTTTCCCACTGATGCAAGCTTAACAACCTCTATCTCTGTGTGATGTGTGCATGGGTCTGAGTGTGTGCATGCATGTGTGTGTTTGATGTAGCATGCAATATGTGTGCCTGTTGACAAGATCATGGAGACTCAGTGTCAAACTAGACAGCTGATTGCAGGCTGGAGTAAACACCTGGCATCACGCTTGTCTACAGCTGAGGTGAATCATTGCACAAGTACGTTGAACGAAATGTCAACACAAAGGCATGGAAAACAATATCTGTGAAGGAAATGGAGGTGGAAATCGCAGCAAGTGGATAATGTGTTATTGGCTGTTTGATGTAAGTCCAAAAGTTTGTATTTTATTTTATTTTCTAAAGCAGTGGTTCTCAACCAGCCCTGCCAGATGAACCAGTACCCCTTCATCAACACTGACACAACTGTTTTAGCTTACTTATTGTTTATCCATTACTTTCACCTAACTATTTCATCTGTTTATTCATTATTTTAGCTAACTATTTCATTAGTTTATCCATCAGTTTCAGTGCACTCTCAACATGCAGTGTTCAGGTGTAACTGACTTATGGGTGAATAAAAATTATTCAAATCATAATTTCTGTTATTTCAAATTAGTTAGTTTTTCAAATTAATTAGTAGAACTATTTCACAATCTTTTCACACAGCCCCAAGCAACTGCAGAAGTACCCTCTTGGCTACAAGCAGCCCTGGTTGGGAACTACTGCTCTAACAAAACAGCCTGTGAAAAATATTATAAAGAATAGAAAAGTAGTCCTGAGAAGTGATGGTCTGCAGTTTTAGAATTCAGAAAGGAATCGTAACTTGGTCTTTGCTGAACCTTCATTACTTATTCTTCTCTTTTTCACTCAGAACTGTTTTACTTGAACATATAATTGACATTCACCAGGTCTTCTTTCAATTTGTTTAAAAATTTAAGGGTAAAGTCATGCTGAAAATGAAAAAGTATTTATAAATTAACCTGAAAGTATTTCAATTTTTCATTTGGAAAGTAATTTTGTGTCGTTTCCGAAATGGTTTGACTGAGCGATTAGAATAAAGTGAGATCCAGGTTCCCTTGCTGACCTCCCACTTGCTGCTTTGAAGACGGAAGATCTTAAGTTCTTCTGGTTTTGGTCTTGCTTGGTTATGCACTGTCTCTCCTCTCCTCTAATGAAGATTAATTATGTGAAGATAACAATAGGAGAAGAGTTCTTAGGGAAAATTGCCTCTCGCACTCAAATAAGGTGGCCATTTTTTGGGTGATAAGGAAAAAAGCCACGTCTTATCTTCCCCGGGAGCAAAGACTGGCCTCAAGAATATGCTCAAAACAGATGTGGATCTCTCCTAATCACAAGCCTTCCCATGACTGTGAGCCACTAGCACTGTCCTTAAAATAACTCAGCATGAATGTGTGGTCAGTAGTGTACTGTATTTGGTTGAATTGCTAATTAAAAGCCTGTCTCTGTTTTCTCATAACACGATGCAAGAAAATGTGATAAAGACCATTATTTCGTATATAAAGGAGAGGAGTGTGAGGTTGTAGGTTGGGATGATGGCAGGAGGACACAGGGAAGTGTCAGATTTCCAGAAGTGCAGGTTCAGTAATTACTGCAAGTAATTCAGTGAATGTTTGTTTGTGTTATTGCCAGGGTCTTTTGGGGCAAGTCTAACTCTAAGACAATTGGAAGTTCACTGCATATATTTCAGGTCACTGAATAGCAACTAAAACTACTTAGCATTTGAACAGTTTTCTTTTTTAGCTAGATAGATCATCTTTATTTGAAGGGAAGTACATTTTTCAGAATTAGTTTTACAGCCTGTATGTTCAGCATTTATGTGAGAAACGTACAGATACATGCAATAAATACAGGTGATAAATGGTCAACATGTATACAAAGAGTAAAAATTTAGTAATGGTCATTTTTAGCAATGCTAGCAGTGTGACTTTATGGATGGCAGTGTCGGCTAGTCAGCCGGTCCTCCACGAGACTGAAATATCACCACAATTGGATGGATTGCCATGACATTTTGTAAACATTCGTGATCCCCAGAGGATGAAGCATGCTGACTTTTCCTCTTGCGCCACTATGAAGTTGACATTTTGGGTTTTCAATAAAATGTCTCAACATCTACAAGATGTCGTGACTGAGGGCGAGTACTGGATCCCAGAAATGCAGAGAATCAAGGCAGTAATCGGTTCGAGGGTGTTTATTCACAAAAAGGCAGACAAACTTAGGAAGCCAGGAAACCAAAAGA